>JBBPBX010039258.1:0-19093 GCA_038048925.1 Garcialebias charrua
ATCATGCAGCTGTTAGCAGTTTATCATGCAGCTGTTAGTAGTTTATCATGCAGCTGTTAGCAGTTTATCATGCAGCTGTTAGTAGTTTATCATGCAGCTGTTAGCAGTTTATCATGCAGCTGTTAGCAGTTTATCATGCAGCTGTTAGCAGTTTATCATGCAGCTGTTAGTAGTTTATCATGCAGCTGTTAGTAGTTTATCATGCAGCTGTTAGCAGTTTATCATGCAGCTGTTATGCAGTTTATCATGCAGCTGTTAGCAGTTTATCATGCAGCTGTTAGCAGTTTATCATGCAGCTGTTAGTAGTTTATCATGCAGCTGTTAGCAGTTTATCATGCAGCTGTTAGCAGTTTATCATGCAGCTGTTAGCAGTTTATCATGCAGCTGTTAGTAGTTTATCATGCAGCTGTTAGCAGTTTATCATGCAGCTGTTAGCAGTTTATCATGCAGCTGTTAGCAGTTTATCATGCAGCTGTTAGCAGTTTATCATGCAGCTGTTAGCAGTTTATCATGCAGCTGTTAGCAGTTTATCATGCAGCTGTTAGCAGTTTATCATGCAGCTGTTAGCAGTTTATCATGCAGCTGTTAGCAGTTTATCATGCAGCTGTTAGCAGTTTATCATGCAGCTGTTAGCAGTTTATCATGCAGCTGTTAGCAGTTTATCATGCAGCTGTTAGCAGTTTATCATGCAGCTGTTAGCAGTTTATCATGCAGCTGTTAGCAGTTTATCATGCAGCTGTTAGCAGTTTATCATGCAGCTGTTAGCAGTTTATCATGCAGCTGTTAGCAGTTTATCATGCAGCTGTTAGCAGTTTATCATGCAGCTGTTAGCAGTTTATCATGCAGCTGTTAGCAGTTTATCATGCAGCTGTTAGCAGTTTATCATGCAGCTGTTAGTAGTTTATCATGCAACTGTTAGCAGTTTATCATACAGCTGTTAGCAGTTTATCATGCAGCTGTTAGCAGTTTATCATGCAGCTGTTAGCAGTTTATCATGCAGCTGTTAGCAGTTTATCATGCAGCTGTTAGTAGTTTATCATGCAACTGTTAGCAGTTTATCATGCAGCTGTTAGCAGTTTATCATGCAGCTGTTAGCAGTTTATCATGCAGCTGTTAGCAGTTTATCATGCAGCTGTTAGCAGTTTATCATGCAGCTGTTAGCAGTTTATCATGCAGCTGTTAGCAGTTTATCATGCAGCTGTTAGCAGTTTATCATGCAGCTGTTAGCAGTTTATCATGCAGCTGTTAGCAGTTTATCATGCAGCTGTTAGCAGTTTATCATGCAGCTGTTAGCAGTTTATCATGCAGCTGTTAGCAGTTTATCATGCAGCTGTTAGCAGTTTATCATGCAGCTGTTAGCAGTTTATCATGCAGCTGTTAGCAGTTTATCATGCAGCTGTTAGCAGTTTATCATGCAGCTGTTAGCAGTTTATCATGCAGCTGTTAGCAGTTTATCATGCAGCTGTTAGCAGTTTATCATGCAGCTGTTAGCAGTTTATCATGCAGCTGTTAGTAGTTTATCATGCAGCTGTTAGTAGTTTATCATGCAGCTGTTAGCAGTTTATCATGCAGCTGTTAGCAGTTTATCATGCAGCTGTTAGTAGTTTATCATGCAGCTGTTAGCAGTTTATCATGCAGCTGTTAGCAGTTTATCATGCAGCTGTTAGCAGTTTATCATGCAGCTGTTAGCAGTTTATCATGCAGCTGTTAGCAGTTTATCATGCAGCTGTTAGCAGTTTATCATGCAGCTGTTAGCAGTTTATCATGCAGCTGTTAGCAGTTTATCATGCAGCTGTTAGCAGTTTATCATGCAGCTGTTAGCAGTTTATCATGCAGCTGTTAGCAGTTTATCATGCAGCTGTTAGTAGTTTATCATGCAGCTGTTAGCAGGTTTTCAGGTGATGGGTAGAAGAGAGAAGACACTCTGATCCAAACAGAAATATGATAAAAGTTAAGCTGGTGAAGATTCTCAGTCATCCAGGACATGATAAAATCAAAAAAAGCGTTCAATCCAGTTGTGTCTGTATTGAACGCTTTTTTGATAAAAGTTAAGAAATTTACGAGAACATCATTTTTAAAAACATGGAAACTGTTTAATATTTTAGTTCATTCAATCTATAGTTTGTGCATTTTTAGTTTTTAGTTATCCTGTTTCTATGAAAGGTAGTGACTAATAATGTAAGTAAATGTTGTGTCTGTTAATAAAATATATTAGTGGACAAACATGAATACAATTGTTACAGTGTAAGTATTGAGTGTACATCCACAACTTCTTTACAAAGTCAACGAATCTTTCAAGGATTCCCTCAGTCGTATCTGAGCATCTGATAAATCCCAGGTTAGGGTCAGGTTCAGGTTGTTTCTGATTCATCGCCTCGCAGTCGGAGCTGCAGGTAGTCGGGTTACTATCTCAGGTGCGGTTCCTCCTCCAGGTTTCTGCTGTGACTCAGTCCAGGAACAGGATCCAGCAACAGAACAGGCAAAGAAAACATGAAATAAACCACTTCAACGTTACTCAACAGCCGAACACGAGCCGAAACCAGGGTTTGATGATGATGAAGATGATGACCCAGCTGGTGTAACGGTTCTGCTGGTGTCTGTCGGTGGGCGGATAAATAATGCAGAGTCATGTTTAACCTGCACAGTTTCAGTTACTGATCATGACCCGGTCGTGTAGGAGGAGGGAGAAGAGGAAGAGGTGAGGGAAGAGGAAGAGGTGAGGGAAGAGACAGAGGAGGAGGACGAGGAAGAGGAGGGAGAGGATGAGGCTGTAGAGATCAGCAAAGTTTCATCCTAAACCTTAACAGTTTATTTGTTTGTTTTGTTGTTTGTTTATTTTCACACATTCTTTATGTTTTCATCTTTTTAAAGGACACCAGCCGACAGGCTCTAGTTGAAAGAGTTACTTGTTCGTGTGCTGTGAAACAAAATGGCTCCACGCAGTCTCTTCTGGACTGTCTTGGTGACATTAGAGGGTGGATGGCGCTTAATTTCCTTCATTTTAATGATAAAAAGACCGAGGTTATGGTCTTTAAATCTAGTGCTCCTGACAGTCCCACCACTTTTGATTTTTCCTCTTTGGCCCCATATGAAAAGTCGATTGTGACAAATCTAGGAGTGAAAATTGACCCCTGCCTGAAACTGGACTGTCACATCAACAGCATGGTTAAGTCCTCGTTCTTTCATCTGAGGCGCCTGTCAAAAATCAAGCCCCTCCTTTCTAGACGCCACTTAGAGACAGTAATCCACGCTTTTATTACTTCACGCCTGGATTATTGTAACTCTCTTCTGATTGGAGTAAATAAGGCCTCGCTTTCTCGGTTGCAGCTGGTACAAAATGCTGCTGCACGATTTTTGACTGGTACAGGCAGACGTGAGCACATCACTCCAGTTTTAATGTCCCTTCATTGGCTTCCTGTCCAGTTTCGAATCCATTTTAAAGTTTTATTGTTTGTTTTTAAGTCTTTGAACGGTTTTAGTCCCTCTTATCTGTCTGAACTGCTTCAACTTTATGTGCCATCACGTGCTCTCAGATCCGCTGACCAGATGCTTTTAGCAGTCCCAAAAACCTTTTATAAGACCAGAGGAGACAGAGCATTTTCAGCTCTGGCTCCTAAATTGTGGAACGAGCTGCCACTGAAGGTCAGGCAGGCCCCATCAATATCTGTTTTTAAAACTCGTTTAAAAACACATATGTTTTCATTGGCTTTTAAACCAGAATGAGTTCACATCTCTGTTTTAATGTTGTATTATTTTACTTGTGATGTTCTGATATTTATATGATTGAGATTGATTGTTTTTATTGTTTTGTGCTTGTTTTTATTCTTGTACAGCACTTCGGACGGCTGCTGCTGTATTTTTAAGTGCTTTATAAATAAACTGGTATGGTATGGTATGGTATGTTGAAATGAGAAGAGCCTGTAGGACTAACTCAGTTCTGGTGTCTCGTCTCCAGAGGAGATCCAGACCGCTGTGACATCTGGGGCAACACGCCGCTCCATCTGGCCGCCGCCAACGCTCACCTCAACTGTCTGTCCTTCCTGGTGGCCTTCGGTGCCAACGTGTGGTGTCTGGACAACGACTACCACACGCCCTTGGACATGGCCGCCTCCAAGGGCCACATGGACTGCGTCCGCTACCTGGACTCCATCGCCGCCAAGCAGATCACCCTCAACGCCAAGCTGGTCAGCAAGCTGAAGGACCGGGCGTTTCACGCCGCGGAGCGTCGCATCAAGGACTGCGAGAAGCTCCAGAGGAAGCACCACGAGCGAATGGAGAGGAAGTTCATGAAGGAGTCGGCGGCTTTCGACAACATGGACGCCATCAGCTTCTCCAGCTACACCAGCAGCAGCACGCTGAGCCGCAAGTTCAACACCGTCACCTCCAACATGCCATACTCACAGGTGCTGTAGTCCACGTTTAAGAACCAAAGACCAACTGTGGCTCAGTTTAGGCTCTGTTCACACCAACAGGGAATACTTTGAGCTGGTTGACCCCCTTCACAGGCACACAACTCTATAACTATGCCGATGACTGTTTGTTCTACTTTGTACATGTGGGTGTCTCTGCTGCAGACGCTGTTACCATAAAACTTTGAACACTTTCTGGAGACATTAATAACTCAGAGAAAACAATATAACAAACAAGCTAATGCTGTTTAAGGAAACTCCTTCACCTTGTTCAGACTATTGGACCCCGTCCCAGTCGCCCCCTTCTTGTGAATTTAAAGTGTGGGTGACATCATCTTTTAACTTTGCATATAGTGACACAACATAAATATCTTGTATCATTCAACTATGTTTGTTTTAGCAAACAAAATTATAAATTAATGAAAATTCCTTTCAAAGTGAGTTTAAAATTAAAAACCGTGTTTCTTCACGGGACATCCGACTACGCACGAATGCAACATCTGTGACGTAGGAGGTAGAACGTCTTTAGAACGCCCCTTTTACATATTCATGGCGGACAATAAATAAAACGACGAATTTAGCAATCTAAGTGAAGATTTGAGCGATTTGTCTTCAGTTTGGGAAGCAGAAAGTTAGATGAGCAGAAACAGCAGGTTCTAATTTAGGTCTGCACCCGTATTTATTTGAGTCTTACCTTTTCAGGAAGCGAGGGAGCTCCGAGGGGGGGCAGCTTTATTTATTCCATACTTGACGAAGTATTTCATCTTTTGGGAAAGTGAAAAGGCTCACTTGTTCACTGATGATATTAGAACACCCAAATGCGACACAACGTAACGGCATTTTTCAAGTTATACAAAAAAAAAGGCGATCTGGCAGAGAATGAATATGCGTTATCATGGCAGACGCAGACTGAGGTTCTTCTCCTACGTCACAGATGTTGCATTTGCGTGTAGTCGGATGTCCCGTGAAGAAACGTGGTTTTTAATTTTAAACTCACGTTGAAAGGAATTTTCATTAATATATCTTTTTGTTTGCTAAAACGAACATAGTTGAATGATACAAGATATTTATGTTGTGTCACTATATGCAAAGTTAAAAGATGATGTCACCCACACTTTAAATTTATTCAGCCCAAGTCCTGCACATGAAATCCTCTATTAAAAACAGAGGAATCGGGTACAGAGACGGGCTGCTGCTCACTTTGCTAACCAGGGATCTTTATTCTTTCATTTTCTTTAAATTTGTCCGTTTTAATTAGACCAGCAGGTTCAAAGGTCACAGCCGTCTGTAGTTTAGCTGTAGTTGGTCAGTAAAGTTCGTGCCGCCGACCGGCCTGGCGTGACTAGTTGTCATGTTTTGTCATTTTTCATCTTGATTCAAACTGAGGGGAAAGTATTTATTTAAAGAGGAGTAATCCAGGTCTCTGAAGACTGTCCACAAGTTTTCATTCAACAAGAAGAAATGTTACTGACTCTTAAATGAAATGTTTAGAAGCTTGTCAGAGTCTCTAAAACAAAGGTTAGTGAAGACAAGGTTCTGGACTTCAGTCAAACGTTCTGTTACAACCCGTACGTCTAAACTAACCCACAGCAGTTAATCTGAAGTCACAGGAGGTCTTGGTTCAAATTAATGTCCTTTCTAGAAGCTGTTCGTCACTGATTTGTTTAAATGATGCACTGAAGATCTCGTTTTCTGAAGTTGCACTTTGCTCTCCAGGCCACCCTGCAGTCGACAGCCAAGGGCAAAGCCAAGATACAGAGGAAACTGGAGAAGAAGAAGGTTGACGGGACGTTTAAGATCTACGAGGACGGGAGGAGGAGTGTGCGCTCGCTCTCCGGCCTGCAGCTGGGAAACGACGTCATGTTCCTCAAACAAGGCACCTACGCCAGCCCCAAGGAGCACACTCGTCTCAACATCCGGGACATGTTCCCCCGAGATATGGACGATGATGTTGAGACCGTCTCCCGTGCCATGAGCGACCCAGGTCTCTACGAGGCTGCGTTCTCAGAAATCAGCGCTGACTCTGGGCGTGATTCTCTGTTCACGCGCCCCGGGCTCGGCACCATGGTGTTCAGGAGGAACTATATGACGGCTGGCGTGTTTGGGGTCGGAGGACGGAACGAAGGAAGCGTGGCGGGAAGCGAACCCATCGGCCGAGCGCCTAATGTCCGCCTGCGTGGACGGCTGCCCCGACGCGCCTCCAGCTTTGATGAGGACAGTATTGGCAGCGCCTACAGTCTGCAGGAAAAGAACCTGCAGGAGCTGCCCTGGGAAGACGTGGACGTTGGGCTGGACGAGGACATGGAGCCTGAACACAATCCTCTGCAGACGTTCCTGGCCTCTCAGGGCCTCGGAGAGTTCATGTCCATTTTCCTTCGGGAAAAGATCGACCTGGAGGCTCTGCTGCTCTGTTCAGAACAGGACCTGACGAGCATTCACATCCCCCTGGGCCCCAGAAAAAAACTGTTGGACGCCTGTAAGAGACGTTTGGACGCGCTCGAGGAACCAGACGCTATTGAAGACACCGAGCTTTGACTTTCAGGCTGTTTCATATTTTAACATATTTTGTTTTCATTAGAAAAGTATCATCACTTTTTCCCTGTAAATAAACACAAACAATTGTATTCATCAGAATTTCATTTGACTGGGTTGGTCAAGAAACCGTCATGTCGATCACTGCTGAACAGCACCATCTGCTGTCCATTTGTTGTAACTGCAGGAAGTTTAATCAATCAACCAATCACCTTTATTTTACCAGGTAGAGCCCGTTGAGATGGAGATCTCTTTTACAAGGGTGACCTGGTCAAGTGGTCAGCAGCACACGTCACATGGTAATTGACAATAAACATTTGCATTTATCAAAAAAGAAAATAAAACTACAATCACAGTAAATAGATGTTGACAGTTCAAAACCAACAGGATATGACAGATTTCTATATACAGTACATTATATACATAACAAGCAGACAGACATCGGTTGGGTAGATAAAGTTAAAAAATCAACAATGCCATGTAAATTGCACAAGTAATGTTTAGAAACATCTGCAATGGTCAAGTTTCTTGACATTTTCTACTACGGTTGACATAAAGCAGGTGTCAAACTAATTTCCACCGAGGGCCACATCAGCTTAGTGGTTGCCCTCAAAGGGCCAGATGTAGCTGTAAGACCGTATAAATGTAGTTAAATTTAACTAAATATACAGTAATGTAAATTAAACACAACTATTCCTTATTGGTAAATAACAGTTTTTTTTTTTACTTATTCAACTTACAAATATTACATATATATTTGCACAGATGTAAAAATATATGTCTACTTCTTACACTGTTATAATATAAAACCCTTTTGACTTATTGATTATGTGACAATTAGACCTTTTAAGCTCTCAAGGGCCACATAAAAAGATGTGGAGGGCCACATCTGGCCCACGGGCCTTGAGTTTGACACATGTGACATAAAGGATCCAGGAGAGATGAATGTTGATAGTTTCAGATCTTTCTGTAAGTTGTTCCAGGCTGAGGGGACGGCGAAGCTGAACTCTTTTTCCTAGTTCAGTTCTGACAGGAGGAACTGACAGGAGGACTAAATCGTTAGAGCGCAGGGAGTAATGACTGTGTGATGTTTGTATTAAGGAGGTGAGGTATGACGGGACTAGGTTTAGGAGGGTCTTGTAGATGAAGGATATCCAGTGAGTGTATCTGCGAGTGCTGAGAGATGACCAGCCAGATTTTACGTAAAGCTCACAGTGATGAGTGCGATAACTGGAGTCAGTAATGAACCGAAGGGCACCGTGGTAAATGGAGTCTAAGGACTGTAGGTATTTTGATGCAGCACTCATGTACAGCACGTCACCATAGTCTAGTATTGGCATGAATGTTGCAGCTACTAATGTTCTCCTGGCTTTGCATGAGAAGCAGGATTTGTTTCTGAAGAAGAAACCTAGCTTCAGTTTCAGTTTAGTGGCCATTTTGGAGATGTGGGTTTTAAAAGACAGTTCAGTGTCAATGTTGAAACCTAGATATTTGTAGGTGGAGACCATTTCTATTTGTTTTCCCTCTTGGGTTCCAATTTGAGGTGGGTTCTCTGGTTGCTGCTTTCTGTTGGCAAGAACCATGAACTTGCTTTTGTCGGCATTTAGGACCAGTCTAAGTTTTTGCAGCCGTGACTGAATAATATTAAAAGCGTCCTGAAGAGAGGTGAAAGCTTGGCTGAGGGAGGAAGAACAGCAATAGATGATGGTGTCATCTGCGTAATAATGGTGGGAGGCATTTGACAGATCACTGCAAAGATCGTTGATGTATCCACAGTATTCCTACGTCCCATGACGCTTTGCGCGAAATGTGCACACGACTTCCGGTTGACCGGAAACACCGTTTGTTTACATGCGAGTAATACAGTTGAAGACAGTCCAAACTTTGTTGTTTTAGTTCATTAAAAATGTGGGAACACCACTCGTTTTGTTAAAAGAGGAGGGACAAATAAAAAGAAATTACAGATGTTACCTGATCGCGCAGACATAATTTAAAACTACATAAATAGCGAACGCGTTTGCTCCGGCCTCTCGGCTAAGGTTTGTTAGCAGCTATCTCGGCTAAAAATACCCGTCGCGTCTGAGATCTATCGTTTTAAGACAGTAAATCTTCCAAAACTCTCATTAATATCCCTCCCCGAATAAAAAGAAATTACAGATTGTTACCTGATCGCGCAGACACAGCCATAGAGTAGGATGCGGGTTTTCCTCTGTCAGCCGTTTATCAAGAGAGACAGCAGGCGAATTGCGCTCGGCCCTGCTGTTTATCAATGAAGTGAAATGAGCACACAAGCAGCGTTTTGGGTGGTCTCTTCAAATTCAGATTTTTCAGCCACCTTCTTCTTACGTCGTCATCTGTAGGTAGGCGATGGAAACCATATCGCTTTTCACAGGAACACTCTTTCTTTGTTTTGGGTCCGTGTTGAAAACACTGTTGTTTTAGCCAAAGATTTAGCTTGGTCCGGTTGTTGGTGCAGCCGCGAACAGCACAGCAGGTACCTGAACCCCGGTAGGACATTTCAGTAAACGTTCCGTTTAAACAAAAGCTGTGTTTGCTCCGATAAAATGAATGAAAATAACTTTCAAAAACACCCGCGATCCATACTCCGCCTATGGAATACAGGCACTTCCGGTGTCGGACAGGAAGTACAATGCACATTCGCTTCTACAGTGACACCCTCAGGAATATTGTGGATAGGG
Organism: Garcialebias charrua; assembly: GCA_038048925.1. Classification (NCBI taxonomy): domain Eukaryota; kingdom Metazoa; phylum Chordata; class Actinopteri; order Cyprinodontiformes; family Rivulidae; genus Garcialebias; species Garcialebias charrua. Next base: position 9,641 of record JBBPBX010039258.1, read on the forward strand.
AGAAAAGAATGGGACCCAAGACAGAACCCTGTGGCACCCCTTTCACAACATCTAAGAAAGTAGAGGAGGATCCGGCTACATGAACAGACTGCGTTCTGTCAGTTAGGTAGTTGGTGAACCAGGAGACTGCAAGTTTTGATAGACCAGAGTGTTCCAGGATGTTTGTCAATAGTCTATGATCAACTGTATCAAATGCCTTGGACAGGTCTATAAATAGACCTGTATAGATCTATAAAGATCTATACAGGTCTATAAATAGGGCAACACAGAATTGTTTGCAGTCCAGGGCATGTATGATGTCATTTAATACTTTGAGAACTGTAGTGACGGTGCTGTGTTGTTTTCTGAATCCTGACTGGAATTGTGATAGAATATGGTTTGATTGTAGGAAATCAGTTAGCTGATCACAGACAAGTCTTTCGAACAGTTTGGCAAGAATGCATAATTTTGAAATTGGTCTGTAGTTGTTGACATTTGTTGGTTCACCCCCTTTTAGCAGAGGGAGAACAAAAGCTGATTTCCAGATTTTGGGTATTTTATTTGTGTTGAGACTGAGATTGAAAATATGGGAAAGAGGTTCAGCAATGAAATCTGCAGCTAGTTTTAGGAAAAGTGGTTCTATGTTGTCAGGTCCTGCTGCTTTGCGTGTGTCGAGAGTTTTTAGAGCATTTAGAACTTCAGCGGGAGATATTGATTCGAAGTCAAAGCGATTTGTGACCTGTTTGTCCAGCACATGTGGAGCTGGGGGTGGAATTGCATCAGTTTGGTCAGCAGATAACATTTCAGGATGTGTAGATTCAAACAGGGAGCCAGAGGATATAAAGTGTTCATTAACACTAGAAGTCCCAGAGAAGGGTCATTCAGCATTTCTACCTTTGGAACCCAGAGACGGGTCGAGTGACCCGAAGGATTTTAGCTAACATCCTATAATGAGCTGTTAACAGGCGCTTTTGTTTTGTAAATAAGGCCATTACTGGCGCACCACAGGAGGGGGCACACTAATTTGACTAAGGCTGCGCTTTTTTGCGCAAGTGAACTTGGCTTCTAAATCCCCCGGTCCCTTTCAGTGGGCTACATATGTTGGTCCGTCACTTGACCTCAGGTCATGTGACCTATGTTGGTCCGTCAGTTGACTTCATGTTGTGTGACCTGTGCTGGTCCGTCACTTGACCTTAGGTCATGTGACCTGTGTTGGTCCGTCACTTGACCTCAGGTCATGTGACCTGTGTTGGTCAGTCAGTTGACCTCAGGTCATGTGACCTGTGTTGGTCCGTCAGTTGACCTCAGGTCATGTGACCTGTGTCGGTACGTCAGTTGACCTCATGCCGTGTGACCTGTGTCAGTACGTCAGTTGACCTCATGCCATGTGACCTGTGTGGGTCCGTCAGTTGAACTCATGTCGAGTGACCAGTGTCGTTCCATCAGTTGACTTCATGTTGTGTGACCTATGTCGGTCCGTCAGTTGACCTCAGGTCAAGTGACCCGTGTTGGTCCGTCAGTTGACCTCATGTCGTGTGACCAGTGTCGGTCCGTCAGTTGACCTCATGCCGTGTGACTTGTGTCTGTCCGTCACTTGACCTCAGGTCATGTGACCTGTGTCGGTCCGTCAGTTGACCTCAGGTCATGTGACCTGTGTCGGTCCATCAGTTGACCTCAGGTCATGTGACCTGTGTTGGTCCGTCAGTTGACCTCATGTCGTGTGACCTATGTCGGTCCGTCAGTTGACCTCAGGTCATGTGACCTGTGTTGGTCCGTCAGTTGACTTCATGTCATGTGACCTGTGTCGTTGTGTCAGTTGACCTCAGGTCATGTGACCTGTGTTGGTACGTCAGTTGACCTCATGCCGTGTGACCTGTGTCGGTCCGTCAGTTGACTTCATGTCGTGTGACCTGTGTCATTTTGTCAGTTGACCTTAGGTCATGTGACCTGTGTTGGTCCGTCACTTGACCTCAGGTCATATGACCTGTGTCGGTCCCTCAGTTGACCTCATGTCATGTGACCTGTGTTGGTCCGTCAGTTGACTTCATGTTGTGTGACCTGTGCTGGTCCGTCACTTGACCTTAGGTCATGTGACCTGTGTTGGTCCGTTACTTGACCTCAGGTCATGTGACCTGTGTTGGTCCGTCAGTTCACCTCAGGTCATGTGACCTGTGTCAGTCTGTCACTTGACCTCAGGTCATGTGACCTGTATCGGTCAGTCAGTTGACCTCAGGTCATGTGACCTGTGTCGGTCCATCAGTTGACCTCAGGTCATGTGACCTGTGTCGGTACGTCAGTTGACCTCATGCCGTGTGACCTGTGTCGGTACGTCAGTTGACCTCATGCCGTGTGACCTGTGTCGGTCCGTCAGTTGAACTCATGTCGAGTAACCAGTGTCGTTCCATCAGTTGACTTCATGTTGTGTGACCTATGTCGGTCCGTCAGTTGACCTCAGGTCAAGTGACCCATGTTGGTCCGTCAGTTGACCTCATGTCGTGTGACCAGTGTCGGTCCGTCAGTTGACCTCATGCCTTGTGACCTGTGTCTGTCCGTCACTTGACCTCAGGTCATGTGACCTGTGTCGGTCAGTCAGTTGACCTCAGGTCATGTGACCTGTGTCGGTCCGTCAGTTGACCTCAGGTCATGTGACCTGTGTCGGTACGTCAGTTGACCTCATGCCGTGTGACCTGTGTCGATCCGTCAGTTGACCTCATGTCGAGTGACCTGTGTCGATCCGTCAGTTGACCTCATGTCAAGTGACCAGTGTCAGTCCATCAGTTGACTTCATGTCGTGTGACCTATGTCGGTCCGTCAGTTGACCTCAGGTCATGTGACCTGTGTCGGTCAGTCAGTTGACCTTAGGTCATGTGACCTGTGTCGGTCCGTCAGTTGACCTCAGGTCATGTGACCTGTGTCGGTCCGTCAGTTGACCTCATGTCGTGTGACCTGTGTCGGTCCGTCAGTTGACTTCATGTCATGTGACCTGTGTCGTTGTGTCAGTTGACCTCAGGTCATGTGACCTGTGTTGGTACGTCAGTTGACCTCATGCCGTGTGACCTGTGTCGGTCCGTCAGTTGACTTCATGTCGTGTGACCTGTGTCATTTTGTCAGTTGACCTCAGGTCATGTGACCTGTGTTGGTCCGTCACTTGACTTCATGTTGTGTGACCTGTGCTGGTCCGTCACTTGACCTTAGGTCATGTGACCTGTGTTGGTCCGTCACTTGACCTCAGGTCATGTGACCTGTGTTGGTCCGTCAGTTCACCTCAGGTCATGTGACCTGTGTCAGTCCATCACTTGACCTCAGGTCATGTGACCTGTGTCGGTCAGTCAGTTGACCTCAGGTCATGTGACCTGTGTCGGTCCGTCAGTTGACCTCAGGTCATGTGACCTATGTCGGTACGTCAGTTGACCTCATGCCGTGTGACCTGTGTCGGTCCGTCTGTTGACCTCATGTCGAGTGACCAGTGTCGGTCCATCAGTTGACTTCATGTCGTGTGACCTATGTCGGTCCGTCAGTTGACCTCAGGTCATGTGACCTGTGTCGGTCAGTCAGTTGACCTTAGGTCATGTGACCTGTGTCGGTCCGTCAGTTGACCTCAGGTCATGTGACCTGTGTCGGTATGTCAGTTGACCTCATGCCGTGTGACCTGTGTCGGTACGTCAGTTGACCTCATGCCGTGTGACCTGTGTCTGTCTGTCAGTTGAACTCATGTCGAGTGACCAGTGTCATTCCATCAGTTGACTTCATGTTGTGTGACCTATGTCGGTCCGTCAGTTGACCTCAGGTCAAGTGACCCGTGTTGGTCCGTCAGTTGACCTCATGTCGTGTGACCAGTGTCGGTCCGTCAGTTGACTTCATGTCATGTGACTTGTGTCGTTTTGTCAGTTGACCTCAGGTCATGTGACCTGTGTTGGTCCGTCACTTGACCTCAGGTCATGTGACCTGTGTCGGTCCGTCACTTGATCTCATGTCATGTGACCAGTGTCGGTCTGTCAGTTGACTTCATGTCGTGTGACCTGTGTTGGTCTGTCACTTGACCTCAGGTCGTGTGACCTGTGTTGGTCCGTCACTTGACCTCAGGTCATGTGACCTTTGTCGGTCCGTCAGTTGACCTCATGTCATGTGACCTGTGTCGGTCCGTCAGTTGACCTCATGTCGTGTGACCTATGTCGGTCCGTCAGTTGACTTCATGTCACGTGACCTGTGTCTGTCCGTCAGGTGACAGACAACAATAGGTCAAGCATGTTTTAGAACACAGCAATGGGCCACCTGCATGTGCCGGCACGCACCGTATACAGTATACAAGTGCCAAGGACAAGGAGAGAGACAGTACTTGTAAGGAAAATAATTTATTTGACAGAACATCAAAGTTACAGGATAGTCAGCACAGCAGAATGAGACAATTTTATGCATAAAACTGTTCTGGAGCAGACAAAGCTTTCCGTTCAGTGGATATCCCAAAATGTTCAACTGTGAGATAACTTCAGGGTCTGTTATGTGTGAATTCAGGTCAGGGCCTCTCTTTTGACAAAGGGGGGAAGTGCAAGCAGAGTCTTACTTACCTGGTGGAAACATTGGAATGCAGTTTGTGCAGTCTGGTGTGGTGGGGGTGTCTGAGTTGTGTGCACGCATATTTATAACAAAAGGCAGTTAATGGCCCACTAATGTGGACCCATTAATGGTTGGTTTGGACTAAGGGTCTTTTGACCCTCTTTCAGGACTTCTGGGGGGAGGTCGAAAATCCTGGGACTTCTAGTGTTAATGCTCATTTCCGATGTTTTGCTCAGATCTGATTTTTTTGGCCTGGTTGTTCTCATAACCATTCAATGTGACCTCCATCAGACTCCAGCGTGAACTGTTTACAGTTCTGAGGTGACTTCTGCAGCCGCCCGTTAATCAGCCCGTCATTCAAGTCAGGCGTGTCAAACAGAGAAACATCTAAAACATAAAGGACGGTGGCCCTCAAGGACCAGGATTGGACACATCTGTGTGGATCTCCAGCTTCAGTCACATTTTGGATGTTTCCCTGCTCAACACACCTGCTTCAGAGCTCATCTTAAAGTCTGCACAGTAATAACTCTTTTAAATCAGGTTTGATATGCAGGAATTGTCCTAACTATGAAGGACTGTGGCCCCCAAGGACCAGCACTGCCTCTGAACGCCCACTCGGATGTGTTTGTGAAACAATTGCTCACATAAAAGAACAAATAGCTAATTTTTGCTTTGCTGCGTTTTAGAAAATATCCTGTCATTTGTGGAACTGGTGCATGCTTTTGTTTAAAAATGTCTTCATGACAGCTGGTTCTTGTTCTGTGCCTCCTCTTTAGGTTCTGGGGTTGCTCCACTGGGCGCTGATTGCCAGCACACCTTACATGATAGTGCCAGCGTACGGCTGGGTGATGTTTGTGGCTGTCACGCTGTGGATCATCACCACCATCCTCTTCTTCCTGATCCTGTTCAGCATCCAACGCATGCTGGCCTCCGTTCCCTGGCCCCTGGTGGTACGGAGACATTTCAGGACATTTATTTGAAGTGTGTCAAATCAGCAGCTGCCAGAAAATTCAAACACAACTTTGTAATAATCTAAACTAAGACGAAGAAAAAAAAAGAACGTACAGTATAAAGATCAAAAGAAAGGTTAAAAATTCCCAAAGTGGCTTATAGTGGTGGTCACCATGGTAACACCTGTCTGTCACTCCCTGACAGACAAATTAATGAGGCAGACCGGAAAAAAAAAAAAGCCTCAAACAAACAGTCGCTGTGCAAAAACCAAGTCAGATGTTTGAAGTCCTTGAACTCTCGTGTGAATTTCAATCTTTCTGAAATGTTTCCTGCAGGAGAAATGAGAAGTTAGAAACACTTCTAGTTTTAAAGAGAATATTTAGAGCTGAAATATGGCAGAGGTCTGTGAAAACTTAGGTGCACGCTTTGCATTCTGGGGAGGATTCGAGAGAAAACCTTAAGCACTATATATAATCACTGACAAAACTGCATGTGTTTTAATGTTTAATGCTTAAATTTAAAAAAACGAGGCAGTAAGAAGTTTCATATGTTCATGATTAGAAAGTTTCAGGCAGCTCAAAAGTTAATGTGACATGTTAAAACCTTTTGTAAAAAAATATCTATAAAAATCTTATAACTTGAGCTGCCACTGTGTAAAAACCATAAAGGATGTTGAAATGTCCGTTGAGTCGTGTAAAGTCCAACTTCCTGTGACCCATTTAATTTTTGAATGTTTCTCCTGAGAAATGTTGCTGGTTTTTTCATCTGTAGCAGCAAAGCCTCGTTGGTTTCCATCATTTTTTTTGTCTTGCGTTTCTTTTTCTTTTTTTTTGTCTACACTGTGCAAGCTACCAAAAGTCACAGCACACTGGTCCCAAACGAGCTGGTGTATAATTTGCCAGTTTAGTGTAAAAGTTATAAACAGGTTATAATGTGTTTGGGAAGAATGTAAAAAAAGAAAATGAAAACAGTTTCTTATTGCCAAGATCTATATTCATCCCAATCCAGGTCAAAAACAGACACACTGAATTCTCCACATCAGACCGAAGAAGTCAGGACATGACTTAATAAAAAAAAAAAAAGATTTTTCTGCCTGGATTATTGAGCATGAATCAGGAGATCTCCACACCAGTGTTTGCTGCTTTTTAAAAAAATAAAAAAAAAAAAATTTATTTAAAGCTTTTTCATAGAAGGCAGGATTTCAGCACCTCCTTTTATTCCAAGATTTGTCATTGAGACATTAAATAGCTGCTTTTATTTTTGAACATCTTTTGCCATTGCTGAAAATATAGTTATAACAATATGTCATGAACAGTTGGTTAGTTCAGGTAGGAGTTAAATTAGATATTTCCACCAAAAAAAGTATGAGAAAGTGAATAAAACTGTGAAATAAAAGTGCTTCTTTCCTTTATTACAGGTGATGGTGTATAATGGAGTTGCCACGGTCCTCTACCTCACAGCTTTCCTGGCCAATGCAGCAACTGTGAAGACCTTCTGGTTCAGTTATTTCTTCGGGCACATTGGAGCCGCTGCTGTAAGACTTCAATAAAAACTCACACACACACACATTGTGCATATAATATACTAAACGTATGAAATGTATAAGAAGCACTCACATGATGAGCTTGTGAAGTCAAATCCTTGGAGACAAAGAATGTGCTTTAATCGGCAAGAAGTCTCTCACGCTGGAGAGTTTTGTTCCATCTCTGTTTTCATTGCAGCCTCTGTTTGGGCTTGTTTTGTGTGTCGATGGACACTTTTATATATTAATGTCTGTGTGAGAGGGATTTAGAGCAAGACTATACTAATTTCTACAGTTAAGATGGAGTCAATTATCATATTTTTCAGACTATAAGGTGCACTTAAAATCCTTTAATTTTCTCAAAAATCGACAGTTAACCTCATATCTGGTGCGCCTTATGTATTAATTCTGGTTGGGCTTACTGACCTCAAACTGATTTTATGTGATACACGGTGCTCAAAAATCTGTCAAAATAAATTTGTTTAGTTAATGCGCCTTATAATCCGGTGTGCCTTATAGTTTGAAAAATACGGTAGCCCTCTCCACTGCTAACCAAGACTCATTAAACAAACTACAGAGTTACAGTTTTCATGGTCCGGTTGAGGTCAGACCAAGTGCAGGCAGACGCAGGGAGCAGGAAGTGTATAAAAATGAATTTATTAATAAACAAAACAAAGGCTGACGTGGCAGAAAAACACGTTAAACATGGAGGGAAACGGGAAACGGAAAACAAAAAAACAACAAACTGAGATAAAACACAGAGGACCTGTTCAGAAGAAAGAGCTGACACGGAGTTGTGAATAAGAAGGAGAGTGAGAAATGAATGCACCTGGGATGATTACTAATTACAAACAGGTGTGAGTGATAAGTGACTGGAGAGACTGAGGAGGAGGTGATGAGCGACACGGAAACACAGAGTCACTTAAGCCTTGACAAAAACACCATAACACACAAACTCATGCAGAACTGTCTCATATGATCGTTAGCACTTGGAGTGTGTGTTGTGATTTCATGTAGGCTAAGATCGATTAGCTTTGGCGGCCATCTTGAATTAGATTTACTTCAATATTGTAGTTCTAGTTGTTCGATAAGTTTTAATAAAATCCATCTAGTGGTTCATGAGATATTTTGCTAATAGACATACTTGTAAAAGGTTGAAGGCTATAATGATGTAGATTCTCAGTCACACTTAGCCATCTTGCCTTGATAACTTTTAGCTCTACTATTTTGCTGCTTTTAGCCTTTGGCTATCCTTTTGCTGCTGCAGTGTATTGCTTCTTTTAGCTTTGGTTTTTCTCAAGTTCATTTTGAACGTTTTGATGCCTAAAACGTCAGAACGGAGCCGGAGGATGTTCTCTTGTTTTAGTGGCTGAAAGCAACGCAGCAGCACTTCAGTCCTTCACAGCTCTTTTATTGAGGCTAAAGTCTGTTTTTGTTTTACAGCCACGGTAATATTTAGCACATGATTTGATCATATATCCAAACGTGGGCATTTTTGTCGCCTTCCAGCCGATGTTTCTGGTTTTGCTGTAGAGTTTGTGGTCAGAAGCAGCTGCCCCAGAAGGCAGAGCGCATGACTCGCATGAGGAGTTTCATACCTCTGACACAAACTCTTATCAGCTACAGTTTACTGTCTAAAGCTGTGAGGTGTATTACCAAGTTACTGGGAAAATGTCTTATAATTGATGGAATTAAAACACATGTAGCTGAGTCGTTGGATAACTTAGATGTATTTATGTCAGCACATAAAGATATCAGACTCATCCACTTCCTGTCCCTGCTTCACATTCCTAAAGACGTCTTTTTGTTGATCTGTCCAGTTCTTCGGTGCGTTGGTTACCCTGGCCTACGGTGCGAGTGCTTTCTTCGCCTACATGGACTGGAGGAATGACGGGGGAAATGCAGCCACCGATACGGTGCCGACCTAAGGACTCTGTGGAAACTGTGATGCCCCTGAAGGAAGAGAGGAGACTCAACTATCAACAGTTTGATCTCTTGATGATTACTGCGGACGCTGCAACCACCAAACTTCAATCTTCACTCCAGTGTGACCAAAACAACAACATATCTCTTGGTGAACATTAGTGGAGCAACATTAGAGGCTCTGGTGGACTGAATAAGTGCCTTTAACAATACGAGACTTTGCAATACCCACAGAAGCCACCCTCCGAAGTCCTTTCCAGGGCGAGGTCAACTGGGTCAACGGTGCACACCTTCATCTTTTACTCACAAGTTGATGTTTTACCAGGGCTTTAACTTTTGTCTGCAGTTTCCTGGAGTCTTATCACATCAGATAACTAATTACAATGTCAAACCATAAAACTGCAGCATGTTCTTACACTTTGATTTTTGTGCAGGTTAGCACAAAAAACTATACAGCAAAGAGATTTGAATACGTTTGGACGTTGGTCTTTTCTTGTTTTACTCTGATTTATTATGGTTAGTAG
>JBBPBX010039258.1:19348-29980 GCA_038048925.1 Garcialebias charrua
AAACAAGAGGAAAGAAACTGAACACTAGATATGTAATATTTAACATAGTTTAAAAATAACATCACATTTAGATTGAACAGATGTCTTGAGAAAAAAGTACATTGTTGTAAGCTCTTAAACATCGGAAATGAGCATGAACTAAACTCTGAACTAATAAGTGTGATGAATGAAAGTGAATGTGGATGGTTTTTTTTTATTATCTGCTGTTCCTATTTATGATTATTTCATCCTTTAGTCAGATAGTCGATCCCAGATCTCTTTCTGAATTTGTATGTGACGTGAATCACATCCTGTGATGGGTTGAGGAGGCGGGATAGGTTCAAGAACATCATCAAATGGATACCACAGTACATCCTCTTGTAGAGGCCAAAATAATCTGTTTTTGGTTATCCTTGCATGGTGCATGCATTTGAATTGAACACTGGTTTCTTCTATGGAAAGGATATATCCTGAATACAGTGATTTGTTATTTGTTGTAAGTGAGCACACACCACTCCCCTATTACTTCTGGGTCATCCCAATTGATTTGTTTCTGCCCTTGTGACGCAGTACCTGGGACATTCCTGAGAAAGCTGAAATGCTTTGTGTTCCAGCATTCACATTCAAGCTTTCCATATTGTGCATTCCATCCAGCTAACATCTTGCGATGTTATCGCCCCTCGAGCAAGAGAAACTACCTGATGGAATTCAGAACATCAACCTCAGCAATAGTCTTTTTTCTCTTTTCATTTCTGGTATTCTTGTATTTACTCCTAATGTCACAAATTAGGGTTTCATGGTACAGCAAAGTTTTCCTCACCTTTCTGTTCACAATGCAACATTTCAGTAACTGATGGACTTTGGACCTGGGAGAGTCTTTATTCTTGGTTGCTCGCTGGAATCTTGTATTTTTCTGTCTGATTCTTCTGATGTTTGAGTTTCTCTTTTAGTACCTCTATTTTTTTTTGCGCAGTTTCTCTCTTGCCTTTCTGGATGCTTTCTTGCCTTCTTAATGACTAAGATGAAAATATGGAAAGGAATTATTAGTTTTACTGATAGTAAAGTAGTAGTTACATTAGTAATGACATAGCAACAAGGACACAAGGGTGCAAATTTGTCCACTATATATTTCGTCTGTTTTTAATTAAAACCAAGCATTATTTCTAACCACATTTCCCTCACCGTGAGGACCCTGGTCTGGCTTGCACTACATCTTCAATCTCACTTTCAGGAGTATGTGGTGGAGTTAGCCTGGTAGGCCCACAGCTTCCCATCTCAGCTTTCCTTTTCTGTCTTTCTTACTCCTTGCACTTTTGTCTTTGAGCTTTCTTACTCAGGTCATTGATTGATTTCTTTTTCCTTGCTTCTTTATCTCTTTTCCATCGCTCATGCTCTTTTCTAAGGTATTCTTCCCTTCTCTGTGAATCTGCATGTCTTCTTGCCCTGAACTCTCTTTGTCTCTCTGCATTTGATTTAGCCATCTGGTCAGAAAATAATAATATTGAAATAATATTTAGAGAAAAGTGGCTCCCTGACTTAAGAGCAGTCAAATCTTCAACCCTGTAACAATGATTCATCCCCGTAACAGTGGTTTTTGTTATGGGGTTGAATGTTATGGGGTTGAAGATTTTGGCTAAAAGTAGCCATAAGTTCATATTAGCTAGGCTATGAGGTAGCATATAGCATGAGGAAAACAAGAAATTAATATATTTTTCCAAGACAGCTCTTTTCTTTTTCCCCAAAAATTTTAAATGTAATTTATGCATGTAACAGTGTGGAAAGGTTGAGCTTGACGATGTTAGTCTGTGGATAAAAACAATGAAATATAGGTAAGACATTATGCTAACACTTACCAGTCTTTACAGTGTGAGCGGGAAAAGACTTAAGTGATGTCACCTTCTTGGTCCTGAGGAAGTTGGACTGAGCCATTATTTTTTAAAAGGGGGGAATTGGTATGCCGTTACAGGGTGGAACAAAACTGGGGGACATGATTAAAAAGTACAGTTTTATAAATAAGGCATACATTTTTCTCATATTTCTTTTTTTAGGCTAAAGGATACTGGCAAATTTTTATATTAACAGAAATAACTTGTAGTTAGTGGCTATTTTTATTTGTTTTATATTCCGTGAAAACATGATGTTGCTCAGTAGGGACATGCTCATTTGGCTGACCTCTGTGCCTCAGCAATCCATTTTTGTTTTGTTAAGTCAATTTTTTTAAATTTGTGTGTTATATTGCAAAGACACATGGATATTTCCATTTCTTGTTTTTAAATAAATGTTGTGGTTTACTTTATGTTAAAATCTTTGAGGTAAACCTGGGAGACACAAAGTGCACTGAATTCAGAGAATGACCCAGTTAATACCATTGAACAAGTTCATTTATACAAAAGCAAAACAAACAAAAAGACTGTACTTATGTAGGATCTTTCTACCTGCAAATGAAAAAACACAATTTGTACCATCAGATGCTCACACAATCATATATTTTTAGTGAGTGTGCTTAGCAGTAAACTATGATACACCATGGTCTTAGAATAAAAGTGTTGTGCAAAAGGTTTATAATTACATACAGCATTTGGTTTTGTGTATCTTTCAATGTCTACAAAGGCAAAGCAAAGTAGGGCCCCCAAAACATATCCTGCTTAGGGCCCCCAAACGTCCAGGTCCGGCCCTGCCCGTGCCCGTGTAAAATGGACCCTGGCCCGCCCTGTGGCCCGCCCTCCGAGCAGAAGCGGAACCAATGCTCAGCACAGACCCTGGCCCGCCGCCCGCCCTGCTTCCGGGGCCCGCCCTCCGAGCAGAAACGGAACCAATGCTCAGCACGGACCCTGGCCCGCCCTGCTTCCGTGGCCCGTCCTCCGGGTACAACAATCAGGTAGTTGTACCTTTTAGTGCATTACACCACTGCGAAGTGCGAACAGCGAAAAGAAGAGCGAGCGCGAAGAGCGTCATCCACGAGTACCACTACAAATACAAACAATACACTGGACCATCAGGTTTGTGATGTTCAAAAAAAAAAGTGTTTGTTAATGTTAAGTTTTCTGACACAAGTTGAGTTTGAATGAAATATTATTGCTGGCTTTGTTAAAAAATAGTCAAGAAATCTAGCTTTAGCTTATTTGCAGTCTTGGTCCTTGGTCAGGTTTTAGAATTCAAGGAAAGAATGTACTGATCTCAAAAATGCAATTAATGCAAATAACATTAATAAATAAATACAGTGAATCAATTTAGACGTGTGTGTGTGTGTGTGTGTGTGTGTGTGTGTGTGTGTGTGTGTGTGTGCTTTGCAGTTTATATGCAGTGTCCATGCAGATTACTGGTATATGTTAATTTACATATATTTGGTTTTGCTTTCTCCACAGACATCAGCAAATGTAAAGAAGATCCACCGATGCAGCCGGACCTAAAGTTGTTTCCAAGAACCTTGATGGGGACAGAAGGAGGAGCTTCAAAGCAGCTTGGTATCACATTCACCCCTGGCTTGAATATTCACAACACTTGGACTCTGCGTATTGTTATCCTTGCAGACATTTTAGCCCTCCCAACAGCTCAGACACTGTGTTTGATTCCCCAGTTGGTTTTAAAAACTGGAAGAATACATCTTACAAAGAGGCGGGGTTTGCATTGCATGCGAGGTCTGAGCGCCATAAACAAGCCATGGTTACATGGAGGGAGTATCAGAAAGCTGCAGCAGCTAATGCAACACTGGTCAATGTGTTAAACAAGGAGCACAACAGACAGGTTAAAGAAAATTGTGAATATATAAAAACAATAGCGGAAGTGCTTTTACTTACTGCCACTCAAAATTTAGCTCAAAGAGGGCATAATGAGTCTGCAGACTCAGACAATAAAGGGAACTTCAAGGCAATTTTGGAAACTATTGCTAACCACTACAAAGCTATTAAAAAACGGTTGACTTCCATTCATAATGCAAAGTATACAAGCAAAACCATTCAGAATGAGGTTCTGGACTGTTTAGCAGACATGGTTCGAACTGAAATTACAGAGGTTTTTTAATCACTGCTTTAAAAAAATAAAAGAGTCAAGTAAGATTTTGAATCTGTGTCATCAGGAGTGGGAGCAGAGTGGATGTTAGTCGGGCTCCTGCCAGTGCTACCTCGAAAGGAGCATTTGGAGAGCTTGTACTTCAGTTTTTTGCGCTGGATGTGCAGAGAGGAGCGCTGAAAAAGCTGCGGAAATTGGACTGGAACATGCGATTCAGAATTATGAATCTACAAGCCAACGTTTCCGTGAGTTTTTGCCAAATGTTAGCCTAGCGTAGCTACGGGCTAGCACGCTGGAGGTGTTTTGTTGCAGCGAAAGAATACAACAAAGCACGCTACAGTGGTAGCGCGGTGGAGTCTGTGGACCGAGCTCCGTGAACACCGCCTGGAGTTTCGAGCTGGGCCGAACGCCGTGAACGCCACCTGGGGCTTTGAGCTGGACCGAACGCCGCAAGTGGGCCGCGAGCCGTGAACGCCACCTGGGGCTTTGAGCTGGACCGAACGCCGCGAGTGGGCCGCGAGCCGTGAACGCCACCTGGGGCATTGAGCTGGACCGAGCGCCGCGAGTGAGCCCAGAGCCGTGAACGCCACCTGGGGCTTTGAGCTGGATGTTGTCGGGAGCTACGAGCTGGGCTAGCATCGGCTAGCATTGGAGCTACGTGCTGTGCTAACTGAGCTAGCATCCGAGCTACTGTAACCGGAGGAAGCCGAGCACGTGCGCGAACAGGAGGACCAACGCCTGGAGCTTCGAACTGGGCCGAGCGCCGTGAGAGAACCAGAGGACCGCTGCCTGGAGCTTCGAGCTGGGCCGAGGCCGTGAGCGAACCGGAGGACCGCTGCCTGGAACTGGGCTGGCGTCGGAGCAAAGCCTGGAGCTACGTGCTGTGCTAACTGGGCTAACATCAGAGCTGCGGAGACCGGAGGAGGCCAAGCGCCGTGCGTGAACCGGAGGACCGCCATCTAAGCCGGGCTAATGAGCAAACCTCTTCGGACAACAGATCTGATTGCTGCAGGCTGCTGAGACCGTGAGTTCTGATCTAATAACTGCTAAGTGCTGCACTGCTGGGCCATAGCCACCATCGTTAGGCCTGTGAGCCTCGTGGAAGGGCCACGTGGTTCAGCAAACAAACCAGAGACCTGCTACCATTAGATTACAAGCTCTGTAAGTATGACGAGAGGTAAAGGACCAAAGTCACCAGACTCTGTAAATATGAGAAATAGAGGACAAAAGTCACCAGACCTGGAGGGAAACAACTCAGATATCAGAGTCAGAGTCAGAGTCAGAGTCAGAGAGTCTTTATTGTCATTTGCACCGCATGTAGTACATGTGATGAAAACGAAATTATGTACACGGGGTCCCAGTTACATCCAACAACAACTACAAGAGAAACAACAAATGCAAGAGAAAAACAGTAATAACATTCTAGGATTAACTAAGAGAAGCATCAGCTAGTAATACTCTAAGCCCTAATGTAGTAGAAAAACATCGTTATAAACAGCAGCACGAACATGAGTCATTATGAGCAGATGGTCACAGGTGAAACGCAGCAACAAGAAACAGATCAGCATCAACATGATGTGATATTTTGCAGTGTTTATTCTTGTTATTTATATTGCATATTATATATGCAAGACTTTAAAGTATCACTCAACTTTATAAGTGGACAAATAGAAAATTTAACAAAAAAAAAGGATTCCCAAGCAGGTCTGGTTAAAGAAATAAGAGAACTGAAAGATCTGATAATTAGCAAAGACAACAAAATTGCTGAACTTGAACGAAAAATAGAGGACTTAGAACTATACACAAAGCAAGACAACGTGGTGATCTCAGGACTTGATGTTAGTAAGTGTCAGACATATGCAAGATCTCTCAAAGACCCAACTGAGAATGCATCTCAGGAAGAACAAGAGACTCTGAAGGAACATGTAGTTACTTTCTTACAGGAAAAGAACATTAACATAAACTATGGGGACATTTCGTTCTGTCACACCTTGCCCAGTAATTCACCAAGATTCAAACCGTCAGTAGTCATCAAGTTCATTGGCAGGTATACAAAAGACTATGTTATGCAAAATAGAAGAAATCTGAAGGGATCAAACGTTTACATAAATGAACATCTTACCAAAAAAAATGGAAAAATTGCAAAGGAAGCAAGGTGATTAAAAAACAAAAACAAAATAGCATCAACATGGACAAGAAATGGATACGTCTTTATCAAAACAAAGGATGGGTCTCAGCCTAAAATGATAAAAGAGCTGACGGATCTGGATGAACACAGGGGATGAAAAATTACAAATGGATAAAATATACAGTGAAATGAACAAATACATTAGAACATGACAACATACGAAGACTCAGAACCTAAAATATATAATGTTGAAAATGTGATTGATGCAAATTTTTTCCCTGTAATAAAAGATAGCGAATATTATAATGAAGAGCAGTTTAATGACATCAATATATCAAATGGAGTTCTCTCTATTATTCACTTTAATAGCAGAAGTATAAATGCAAACATATCCAAAATAACAGATTACTTAAAACAGTTAAATAGAACTTTTACAATAATAGCGCTGTCAGAGACATGGCTCAATGATGATAACACAAGTAATATTCACATCGAGGGGTATGAATTATATCATATGAACAGAAATAATAAAAGAGGTGGTGGAGTCGCTCTGTTTGTCAATAATGAAATAAAATGCAAATTAAATAGTGAAATGTCAATAATAGTTGATAATATTATGGAAATGATAACAATAGAAATAATAAACAAAAACGATAAAAACATAATAATAAGTTGTGTATATAGATCACCAGGAGCAAATATAGAAATATTCACGGATAAAATCTTGGAGCTAATGGAGAAGAGTTTTAATAAAAATGTTTTTTGTGTGGAGACTTTAACATTGATATGGGAAATAAAACAGATTCAAATAACATAAGCACATTTATAAACTCAATGTACAGTTTAAATATGTATCCATTGATATCAAAGCCAACAAGAATTACAACTCATAGTGCCACAATAATTGATAATATTTTCACAAATATAACAAATGGGGACGTGATAGGTGGTATCTTAACGACCGACTTAAGTGATCATTTACCAGTTTTCACAATCTATAAAAATGATCAAAGCATCACAAAAGCAGTCACAATGAAGAAAAAGATCATAAACACGTCAAAAAAAGTTTTGGAAAAATTGAAAGAGGATCTAGATAAACAAGACTGGAATGATGTGTATGTTGATGATGCGAACAGAGCATATGATGAGTTTATGAATATCCTGGAAGCTCTGTATGAAAAGAATTGTGTGCAAACAAATTACACAAAGAGAAATACGATTGATCAACCATGGATGACAAAAGGGTTGAGAAATGCTTGTAAAAAAAGAATTATTTGTATTCATGTTTCTTGAAATTGCGAAGTCAGAGCGCTGAAGAAAAATATAAAAAGTATAAAAATAAATTAGTAGGGATTATAAGGAAACATAAGAAAGAATATTATAGTAAATTATTAGATAAAAGTAATGGTGATATGAAAGCAACATGGCGAGTAATGAATAGTGTCCTGAAGAATCATAAAGCAAAAACTGGTATTTCAAAATATTTTGTAAAAGACAACGATGAAATTCATGATGAAAATGAAATTGTAAATGGATTTAATCAATATTTTGTGAATGTTGGATCAAGCCTTGCAGCTAAGATACCAAAAGTAGATAAAAATGTGATCCACTCAATTACAGGTTGTGCAAATAGTATTTTTCTAAATGGAACTAACAAAGAGGAAATAATGAATGTAGTAAAACATCTTACAGACAAGAGATTGAAAGACTGGGTAGACATGGATATGATGTTTGTGAATGACATAATGAGCCATGTTATTGAGCCGTTTACATACCGTATTCGTCGGCGTATAAGTCGCATCGGAGTATAAGTCGCACCAACCTAATTATGCCCAATTAAATGGAAAAATCAACGTATAAGTCGCACCGGCCTATAGGTCGCACCTCACGTGAACTGGTGTTTTGCCCAAAATGGACTGGCTGCCAAATTGTTTGGAAGGACTTTTGACAAGATTATCACATAAAAACTACAGTATTTTGTTTGATGTGTCTTAGTTGAACTTTTCATTAATAAATGAACATTATTTTGGACTGGCTGCCAAATTGTTTGGAAGGACTTTTGACAAGATTATCACATAAAAACTACAGTATTTTGTTTGATGTGTCTTATCATTTATCTTTAAAGATAAACACATAAAAATATATTTTTATTAGCTGACATTACAGTAAAAAACGTGTCTCAGTTTAAAATGATGACAGAAACAGATACTGTATTTATTTTATGGTTTTTATTTATTTATTCAAAACCATTGAAGTCTTCATCTTCTGTGTCACTGCACCATTTTTGGACCAGGCAGATGTCAACAGTGTAGGTACTGTAAAGGGTTTCTTAGCGCCCATAGCGGCCGAAACTGGTACTGCACCATTTTTGGAGTTTTTGACCAAAGTCAAATTATGACCAAAATATTGGAAAAATCGACGTATAAGTCGCACCGGCCTATAAGTCGCAGGGCTTAGAAATGTAGGCAAAAAGGTGCGACTTATACGCCGGAGAATACGGTACATATGTAACTTATCATTTTCAACAGGAATATTTCCAGATAATATGAAAGTAGCTAAGGTCGTTCCTCTTTTTAAAAATGGTGATAAATGTGTATTCAACAATTATAGACCTATATCCTTGTTACCACAGTTTTCAAAAATTCTTGAAAAACTATTTGTAAACAGACTAGACCAATTTATAGATAAACAAAATATTCTAAGCAACAGTCAGTATGGGTTTAGATCAAAAAACTCTACATCAATGGCTCTCATGGAATTAATGGAACAAATAA
Source organism: Garcialebias charrua (assembly GCA_038048925.1). NCBI lineage: Eukaryota > Metazoa > Chordata > Actinopteri > Cyprinodontiformes > Rivulidae > Garcialebias > Garcialebias charrua. The sequence goes on from JBBPBX010039258.1 coordinate 28,238, forward strand.
CTACTGCTGTCGATCAAAAACAATATTGTATCAGTATTTCTGTCCTCTGGACATTCAAAAAACAAAACAAAACAAAGCAAAAAAACTGTAGAAATGTTTCGTCTTTCGTCCGAAAGACTTCCTCAGTCTGAGAAGCTGTGTTCAGCTCAGTCTTATAAATAGCACCCTCCCACAGTGGATCAACCAGTTGGCTGATGACAGCCGAAACCAGCTGCTCACATGATCAAGGATTTAAACACAGCTTCTCAGACTGAGGAAGTCTTTCGGACGAAAGACGAAACGTTTCTACAGTTTTTTTGCTTTGTTTTGTTTTTTGAATGTCCAGAGGACAAGACTTAGCTTTTTTGGACTTTTATGTTTAGTTTCATGCTGCATTTCATCATCCACCTGTGTCTTGTCATGTCCACAGCCTCCTTCCAAAGCATCGTGGAAAGGCATCCCCCTGGTCCAAACATCAGCGTACACACATCACAGTAAGCACAACACCTTGCTGTATGTGTGCTTTCATATGTTTCATTACAGTAATGTTAACTTACAAATATCTGACCATCAACAGCACCGCAGTGGAGAGAGTAGACAGCACCAAGTTCCTGGGAGTGCACGTCTCAAAGGACCTGTCCTGGAGCAGGAACACTGCAGCACTGGCAAAGAAGGCTCACCAGCGTCTCTACTTTCTCCGCAAGCTGAAAAGGGCTGGAGCTTCAACCCCCATCATGAGCACCTTCTACAGAGGTGCCATAGAAAGTGTCCTGACCAGCTGCATCACTGTGTGGTTTGGTGCATGTACTGCATCCTGCCGCAAGAGCCTCCAGCGCATTGTGAGAGCAGCTGAGAAGATAGTCGGCACCTCCTTCCCCTCACTGCAGGACTTACACAGCAAACGCCTCACTCGGAAAGCCCACCGCATGGCAGGTGATCCCACACACCCACTACACAGCCGCTTCAGACTGCTGCCATCAGGGAGGAGACTGAGGAGTCTCCAGGCTCGAACCAGCAGACTGAGAGACAGCTCTGTTCATCAGGCAGTCAGGATGCTAAACACTCTGCCTGCTCTGCCCCCCCTCCCATTTGAACTGCCTTAACACTAAAACTTTCTCACACATTACCACACAACACAAAGATTTTAACACTGGACTCTGTGTCATCAAACGGTTTATTCACTAAGCTCTCGGTCATGTGCTCATACAGTTTGCACTACTTCTCATACTTGCACTAATGTTTGTATTACATCACTGCCTATAATCATAATACTGTTTACATTCTCTGTTTACATTTATTAATACTGTTTACTTTTATTACTACTGCTTACATGTAACTACTACTGTTTACATTTACACTACTCTAATATCTACACCACTGCTGATACATATACAATGTGCTCTGAACGGTCTTATTTAGGGATGCCCAATGTGCCTTACTGCATATGCCACTTTTTGCCTCTATAACAACATCAACTACTACCTCATACATATACTGTGTACATTAACTCATACGCTGCTTTGCCACTTTGCAAATGTCAATGCTAGAAACCTTTAGTTTATTTTAGTTATACTTTTTATACTCTTTTTTTTTATACTAGTATGCAAAAACTCAGGACAGTATTATGTTCATTAAATGTTTAATGTTTTAGTTTTAGAGTTGGTGTAAATTTTCATACTCTTATACCACTATGCAAAAAACTCAGGACAGTGTTAGTTTTACTATTTTATGCTTATGTCTATTATTATATGTTTCAGTGTTTCA
>JBBPBX010039259.1:0-2500 GCA_038048925.1 Garcialebias charrua
ATAAATATATATATATATATATATATATATATATTCATATATATACATATATATACAGGTAGTCCCCGACTTACGAGGACATCGACTTACGAATTCCGAGTTTACGAGCTATCATATTTAATAAAAATAAGATCATCCACCTGCACCCTGGAGGTCCAGAACCACCTGGACCCAGGAGGGAGCGCTTGGTCCTGGCTGCAGATCATCCACCTGCACCCTGGAGGTCCAGAACCACCTGGACCCAGGAGGGAGCGCTTGGTCCTGGCTGCAGATCATCCACCTGCACCCTGGAGGTCCAGAACCGGTGGACCCCCAGTGCCAAACATGCCCGCCTTCGGTACTCCATACTGGGGTAAAACCCCAGCCGGAGCCCCCTCCCTGCCTAGAACCAGGAACCTTGCGCTCCGTCTGAACCTGCGTACCCACACTTAAGCCCCCTCCCTGGGTTAAGACAAGCTATCCGCGCCGCCCAGACCTCCGTGGTCCTGGTGCTCCAACTAAAAACCTGTGGTTCTGGTGCTCCAACCAAAAATAGACTAACAGTCTCTGGTGCGTAACAGGGGAGGGCTTAAGTTGAGTGTCCCACGTAGTCTCCTCTGCTCGGACACACTCCGCACAAATCTGGCCTCCTCATCCCTGGAAGTCTACCACCTCCAGAACCTTGCGCACCAGGCGAACCTGCGTACCCACACTTAAGCACCCTCCCTGGGTTAAGACCAGAGATCCGTGCCGCCCAGACCTCCATGGTCCTGGTGCTCCAACTAAAAAGATGTGGTGCTGGTGCTCCAACCAAAAATAGACTAACAACCTGTGGTCCTTGTGCACCTGACAGGGGGAACGCTAACTCGTGCGTCCGACGGAGACTCTCCTGCTCGGACACGCTCCGCGCCATCTTGGCCTCCTCATCTCTGGAGGTCTGCCACCTCCAGGATGAGCGCCCACCTTTCACAGCTCGTGCGTCCGAAAGAGACTCTCCTGCTCGGACACGCTCCGCGCCAACCTGGCCTCCTCACCTCTGGAGCTCTGCCACCTCCAGGATGAGCGCCCATCGTTCACAGCTCGTGCTTCCGAGGGAGACTCTCCTGCTCGGACACGTTCCGCGCCATCCCGGCCTCCTCATCTCTGGAGCTCTGCCACCTCCAGGATGAGCGCCCACGTTCACAGCTCGTGCGTCCGAGAGAGACTCTCCTGCTCGGACACGCTCCGCGCCAACCTGGCCTCCTCATCTCTGGAGCTCTGCCACCTCCAGGATGAGCGCCCACTGTTCACAGCTCGTGCGTCCAAGAGAGACTCTCTTGCTCGGACACGCTCCGCGCCAACCCGGCCTCCTCATCCCTGGAGCTCTGCCACCTCCAGGATGAGCGCCCACCGTTCACAGCTCGTGCGTCCGACAGGGACTCTCCTGCTCGGACACGCTCCGCGCCAACCCGGCCTCCTCATCCCTGGAGCTCTGCCACCTCCAGGATGAACGCCCACCGTTCACAGCTCGTGCGTCCGAGAGAGACTCTCCTGCTCGGACACGCTCCGCGCCAACCTGGCCTCCTCATCTCTGGAGCTCTGCCACCTCCAGGATGAGCGCCCACCGTTCACAGCTCGTGCGTCCGACAGGAGACTCTCCTGCTCGGACACGCTCCGCGCCAACCCGGCCTCCTCATCTCTGGAGCTCTGCCACCTCCAGGATGAGCGCCCACCGTTCACAGCTCGTGCGTCCGAGAGAGACTCTCCTGCTCGGACACGCTCCGCGCCAACCTGGCCTCCTCATCAATGGAGCTCTGCCACCTCCAGGATGAGCGCCTACTGTTCACAGCTCGTGCGTCCGAGAGAGACTCTCTTGCTCGGACACGCTCCGCGCCAACCCGGCCTCCTCATCCCTGGAGCTCTGCCACCTCCAGGATGAGCGCCCACCGTTCACAGCTCGTGCGTCCGACAGGGACTCTCCTGCTCGGACACGCTCCGCGCCATCCCGGCATCCTCATCTCTGGAGGTCTACCACATCCAGAACCTCGAGCACCAGCCGAACCTACGTACCAACACTTAAGTACCCTCCCTGGGTTAAGACAAGCTATCCGCGCCGCCCAGACCTCCGTGGTCCTGGTGCTCCAACCAAAAACTCTGAACTCTCTGTGGTACTGGTGTTCCATGGCCCTCCAGCGACGCCGCCTGCGTCTCCCTCCTCGGCCGCCTCTCCTAGCTACCTGGCCCCCTCTCCTGGAGGTCACCCACCTCCAGCCTGGCAGAGCCTAAGTCCCGGCCCGCGCCGAGACTCTGTCATCGGTTACCGCCCCAGCTACCTGGCCCCCTCTCCTGGAGGTCTCCCACCTCCAGCCTGGCAGAGCCTAAGTCCCAGCCCGCGCTGAGACTCCGTCCTCGGGCTTCTCCCAGCTACCTGGCCCCCTCTCCTGGAGGTCTCCCACCTCCAGCCTGGCAGAGCCTAAGTCCCAGCCCGCGCTGAGACTCCGTCCTCGGTTACCGCTCCCAGCTACCTGGCCCCCTCTCCTGG
>JBBPBX010039259.1:7500-17500 GCA_038048925.1 Garcialebias charrua
TGCCTGGACCCAGGAGGGAGCGCTTGGTCCTGGCTGCAGATCATCCACCTGCACCCTGGAGGTCCAGAACCACCTGGACCCAGGAGGGAGCGCTTGGTCCTGGCTGCAGATCATCCACCTGCACCCTGGAGGTCCAGAACCACCTGGACCCAGGAGGGAGCGCTTGGTCCTGGCTGCAGATCATCCACCTGCACCCTGGAGGTCCAGAACCACCTGGACCCAGGAGGGAGCGCTTGGTCCTGGCTGCAGATCATCCACCTGCACCCTGGAGGTCCACAACCGCCTGGACCCAGGAGGGAGCGCTTGGTCCTGGCTGCAGATCATCCACCTGCACCCTGGAGGTCCAGAACCACCTGGACCCAGGAGGGAGCGCTTGGTCCTGGCTGCAGATCATCCACCTGCACCCTGGAGGTCCACAACTGCCTGGACCCAGGAGGGAGCGCTTGGTCCTGGCTGCAGATCATCCACCTGCACCCTGGAGGTCCACAACCGCCTGGACCCCCGGCGGACCACCTCCGCCTGCCTGACCCCCTCCTTGGGGGGAAGCTCCACTGCGGCAGACCCCAACGGACCCACCTTAGCCTGCCTGACTGACCCCATCCATGGGTAATGTCTGGAGAAAAATCTACAACCGTTTTTTTTCCTACGTTTTTTTTTTTAATTGTGTGCCTTTAAAAAATATATTTATTTACATTTTTGGGTGCTAGTGGCCTTTATTGGAGAGAGTGAGGGCAAAACGGTAGAGAGTGGAGAGACACCACATAAAGAAGCTCGTCGGGTCTGGAACGTGAACCCACGACACCTGTGGAGAGGCTCAGCATACGTTCCACCCACTTTATCCCCTACGCCATAGCGGGAACACAACTTTATGCCTTTAACGTCTGGAGAAAAACCTACAACCGTTTTTTTTTTCATAAGTTTTTTTTTTAACTGTGTGCCTTTAAAAATATATATTTATTTACATTTCTGGGTGCTAGTGGCCTTTATTGGAGAGGGAGAGGGCAAAACGGTAGAGAGTGGGGAGACACCACATAAAGAAGCTCGTCGGGTCTGGGACGTGAACCCACGACGCCTGTGGAGAGGCTCAGCATACGTTCCACCCGCTTTATCCACTGCGCCAAAGCGGGGACACAACTTTATGCCTATAAGAGGTGTTACTAGAGGTGTGCATATAGTAATGCAATGGTGTGGCCTTGTCCCACACAAGTGTTAGCAATCATCTAATTAAGAGGTGGTGTATAAAACTGAGAGCTGCCAGAAGGTTGTCTCATTCGGTATTACACCGAGTTTGTAAACTGCCAGAAAACACCATCGAAGGTTGTCTCATTCACTGACCAGCACCAGAAGGAGACACGTCAGGAGCAACAGAGGTAATTCATTTCTTTAATTTTCTGTGTTAGAGTTATGCCACCCAGAAAGCTTACCATGTGTCCGATTTGTAAGAAGACTTTCTTGGCCATGTCAAACCATTTAAAACAAAGGCACTTTGTAGATAATCTGAAAGAAAGACAACTTTTATTGAAATTGGCAAGTAAACGAGTTAATGTGAGAACCAGCAAGTGCCCAGTTCAGGCATGTTCCTACAGCTCTGGCCACATGGATAAGCACCTCTTCCAGGGACACCCAGAGCTAACTTTTGATGTAAAAAATGAACTGATGGATCTTGTGAGGAAGGCCAAGACAATTGAGCTACTCATGGCTCTCAGGGAGACGGAACCTTCTCCCCCTCTAGTGTCTAACCTCACCATGGAGGGTGTAAGCACTGACTTTGAACGTGAAGGAACTGGGGGTCAGGAGCCACATCCATCCACTGTCTCACAGTCCCCCAGTTCATATGAGGAGGAACCCGGCCCATCATCTGCATGTGGTGTCCCTGACTCAATCAGGGATTCAGCATGCGAGGACCAGGAGACTGAAGCTCATTTTCCGGATTCGTTGGGTAAGATGTGCATTTTAAATTGTTCTAAATGTGGCTTGGGTGTGTTTAAATAACGCCTGCTTTTGCTTTATCCAACAGTTAATTATGTGGAAGGATACAAGTGCTATCTGATGAGCATGAATTCAAGACGCAAAGGCAAGGAGAATGCAAAGTCTAATGTGAATCGGGTCAATGGTTTTCTCCGGCACATGGCCCGTGGTCATACTCGGCTGAGCACCTGGCTCTTCCTGGATGATGTTGGTCGTATCATAAGGTAAGCTGGTTTGTGGTTGCCGCAATGTGTTCATGTAACAAGCTTAACGTGACAATGTGTTTCTGCAGTTGGTCGCAAAAGCTGTTGGAAGGGAAAGCCAGCACCACTGCCCGCATCCATATCTACAATGTGACCCAGTTCATGAAGTATGTTATAGAAACGCCACCACCGTCATGCAGGTTGTCCAGCTCACAGAAGAAGGGTATCATGAGGACGTTACAGGCCTCCCTCCAGCGGATGCGTAAAGATGTGGTGCTGCATCAAATAGCTACTAAAGAGGCCAAGTTGGAAAACATTGTTACGGCAGCGAACCTTTTGAAGTGCCAGGATTTGGCCCGCTCCAGAATCCCTGAGCTGCTTGGTAAGACTTGAATTTTTACCTACATCCTATTGTGAGCAAATGTGTTTAATTTAAACATCTCCTTCTCTCTCAACCCACGCAGACAGGATGGAAGATGATGAAAGCCCTCAGTTGAGGCATCAATTCTATGGCTACTTCGCCGTCCTTATCACTTCTCTCTATGGCCACTGGGTAGGCGTTCTGTCTGGCATGACTGTCTCTGAGGTGGAAGCAGCCAAGGCAGGTGACCATACCCAGGGCTTTATTGTGAATGTAAGTTGGGAGCTACTAGCTCAACGCACAGTAAATCCAGTGGAACATGGTGGCGAGCTGACCAATTTGCATGTCTCCTCCACAGGTGAAGGAGCACAAAACGAACCGTGCATTTGGTATGGCGCAGGTGTACCTGACTCCTGAGGAGTTCTCCTAGGTGGAACGGTGGCTGAACATGAGGACCAAACTGGAGCTGCCGGGGGAGACACGACTAGTCAAGACACGGGCAAGGTTCTACTAAAATCTCTCCGGGAGGTATGGGAACAGATGGAGCTTCCAGGGCAGCCTACCTTCCAGGACATCCGGACGTCCGTGTCCAACCACGTCAGGGACTTTCACAACCGTGAGGTTCGCGACACCTTGGTTAGATTCATGTGCCACGACTCTGCAATGGCGGACCTATTCTATGCGATGCACCTCAACGTGGTGCAAGCCAGAAATATCAGGGACCTATTTCACCAGTCGATGACGATGCAGAGGCCCGGGCGAGAGGACCTAGATGGGATGGACACAACTTGAAAACATGCTGTTTCTTATGTAACTGAAATAAAATAAAAGGATTGTGCTTACATGTTCTCTACCTTATTACTGTATTTTTTTCAATCTGTCTTAAAAGTAAGAAAACCAAAGAACCAGATTAAAAGGTGTGCTGAAACCTTCAAAGGCCCAAGGGGCTGCCTGTTTTTAAATCTGTCTTAAAAGTAAGAAAAGGTGTGCTGTAACCTTCAAAGGCCCAAGGGGCTGCCTGTTTTTAAATCTGTCTTAAAAGTAAGAAAACCAAAGAACCACATTAAAAGGTGTGCTGAAACCTTCCAAGGCCCACGGGGTTGCCTGAACGTTCACCCAGGCAGTAGGCACTTAGTCCTGGCTACAGATGAAGTGCGCACGCCCTGGAGGTCCATACCCAGGAAGTAAGCACTTAGTCCCGGCTACAGATGCAGTGCGCACGCCCTAGAGGTCCCCAACCCAGGCAATAGGCACTTAGTCCTGGGTACAGATGAAGCGCGCACGCCCTGGAAGTCCCCAGGCAATAGGCACTTAGTCCTGGCTACAGATGCAACGCACACGCCCTGGAGGTCCCCAACCCAGGCAGAATGCACTTAGTCCCGGCTACAGATGCAACGCACACGCCCTGGAGGTCCCCAACCCAGGCAATAGGCACTTAGTCCTGGCTACAGATGCAACGCACACGCCCTGGAGGTCCCCAACCCAGGCAGAATGCACTTAGTCCCGGCTACAGATGCAACGGACACGCCCTGGAGGTCCCCAAACCAGGCAATAGGCACTTAGTCCCAGCTATAGATGTAACGCGCACGCCCTGGAGGTCCCCAACCCAGGCAGTATGCACTTAGTCCCGGCTACAGATGCAACGCACACGCCCTGGAGGTCCCCAACCCAGGCAGTATGCACTTAGTCCCGGCTACAGATGCAGCGCGCATGCCCTGGAGGTCCCCAACCCAGGCAGAATGCACTTAGTCCCGGCTACAGATGAAGCGTGCACGCCCTGGAGGTCCCCAACCCAGGCAATAGGCACTTAGTCCCGGCTACAGATGCAGCGCACACGCCCTGGAGGTCCCCAACCCAGGCAATAGGCACTTAGTCCCGGCTACAGATGCAACGCACACGCCCTGGAGGTCCCCAACCCAGGCAATAGGCACTTAGTCCCGGCTACAGATGCAACGCGCACGCCCTGGAGGTCCCCAACCCAGGCAGTATGCACTTAGTCCCGGCTACAGATGAAGCGCGCACGCCCTGGAGGTCCCCAACCCAGGCAATAGGCACTTAGTCCCGGCTACAGATGCAGCGCGCACGCCCTGGAGGTCCCCAACCCAGGCAATAGGCACTTAGTCCCGGCTACAGATGCAACGCGCACGCCCTGGAGGTCCCCAACCCAGGCAATAGGCACTTAGTCCCGGCTACAGATGCAACGCACATGCCCTGGAGGTCCCCAACCCAGGTAATAGGCACTTAGTCCCGGGTACAGATGCAACGCGCACGCCCTGGAGGTCCCCAACCCAGGCAGTATGCACTTAGTCCCGGCTACAGATGAAGCACGCACGCCCTAGAGGTCCCCAACCCAGGCAATAGGCACTTAGTCCCTGCTACAGATGCAGCGCGCACGCCCTGGAGGTCCCCAACCCAGGCAATAGGCACTTAGTCCCGGCTACAGATGTAGCGCGCACGCCCTGGAGGTCCCCAACCCAGGCAATAGGCACTTAGTCCTGGGTACAGATGAAGCGCGCACGCCCTGGAGGTCCCCAACCCAGGCAATAGGCACTTAGTCCCGGCTACAGATGCAGCGCACACGCCCTGGAGGTCCCCAACCCAGGCAATAGGCACTTAGTCCTGGGTACAGATGAAGCGCGCACGCCCTGGAGGTCCCCAACCCAGGCAATAGGCACTTAGTCCCGGCTACAGATGCAGCGCACACGCCCTGGAGGTCCCCAACCCAGGCAATAGGCACTTAGTCCCGGCTACAGATGAAGCACGCACGCCCTGGAGGTCCCCAACCCAGGCAATAGGCACTTAGTCCCGGCTACAGATGCAACGCGCACGCCCTGGAGGTCCCCAACCCAGGAAATAGGCACTTAGTCCCGGCTACAGATGCAGCGCACACGCCCTGGAGGTCCCCAACCCAGGCAATAGGCACTTAGTCATGGGTACAGATGAAGCGCGCACGCCCTGGAGGTCCATAACCCAGGTAGCATTCACTTAGTCCTGGGTATAGATGAAGCATGCACGCCCTGGAGGTCCACAACCCAGGTAGTAAGCACTTAGTCCTGGCTACAGATGCAGCGCGCAGGCCCTGGAGGTCCAGAACCCAGGCAATAAGCACTAAGTCCTGGGTACAGATGATCCACGGGCACCCTGGAGGTCCAGAACCCAGGCAGTAAGCACTAAGTCATGGGTACAGATGATCCACGGGCACCCCGGAGGTCCAGAACCCAGGTAGTAAGCACTAAGTCCTGGGTACAGATGATCCACGGGCACCCTGGAGGTCCAGAACCCAGGCAGTAAGCACTAAGTCCTGGGTACAGATGATCCACGGGCACCCTGGAGGTCCAGAACCCAGGCAGTAAGCACTAAGTCCTGGGTACAGATGATCCACGGGCACCCTGGAGGTCCAGAACCCAGGTAGTAAGCACTAAGTCCTGGGTACAGATGATCCACGGGCACCCTGGAGGTCCAGAACCCAGGTAGTAAGCACTAAGTCCTGGGTACAGATGATCCACGGGCACCCTGGAGGTCCAGAACCCAGGTAGTAAGCACTAAGTCCTGGGTACAGATGATCCACGGGCACCCTGGAGGTCCAGAACCCAGGCAGTAAGCACTAAGTCCTGGGTACAGATGATCCACGGGCACCCCGGAGGTCCAGAACCCAGGCAGTAAGCACTAAGTCCTGGGTACAGATGATCCACGGGCACCCTGGAGGTCCAGAACCCAGGCAGTAAGCACTAAGTCCTGGGTACAGATGATCCACGGGCACCCTGGAGGTCCAGAACCCAGGCAGTAAGCACTAAGTCCTGGGTACAGATGATCCACGGGCACCCCGGAGGTCCAGAACCCAGGCAGTAAGCACTAAGTCCTGGGTACAGATGATCCACGGGCACCCCGGAGGTCCAGAACCCAGGCAGTAAGCACTAAGTCCTGGGTACAGATGATCCACGGGCACCCTGGAGGTCCAGAACCCAGGCAGTAAGCACTAAGTCCTGGGTACAGATGATCCACGGGCACCCTGGAGGTCCAGAACCCAGGCAGTAAGCACTAAGTCCTGGGTACAGATGATCCACGGGCACCCCGGAGGTCCAGAACCCAGGCAGTAAGCACTAAGTCCTGGGTACAGATGATCCACGGGCACCCTGGAGGTCCAGAACCCAGGCAGTAAGCACTAAGTCCTGGGTACAGATGATCCACGGGCACCCCGGAGGTCCAGAACCCAGGCAGTAAGCACTAAGTCCTGGGTACAGATGATCCACGGGCACCCTGGAGGTCCAGAACCCAGGTAGTAAGCACTAAGTCCTGGGTACAGATGATCCACGGGCACCCCGGAGGTCCAGAACCCAGGCAGTAAGCACTAAGTCCTGGGTACAGATGATCCACGGGCACCCTGGAGGTCCAGAACCCAGGCAGTAAGCACTAAGTCCTGGGTACAGATGATCCACGGGCACCCCGGAGGTCCAGAACCCAGGCAGTAAGCACTAAGTCCTGGGTACAGATGATCCACGGGCACCCTGGAGGTCCAGAACCCAGGCAGTAAGCACTAAGTCCTGGGTACAGATGATCCACGGGCACCCCGGAGGTCCAGAACCCAGGTAGTAAGCACTAAGTCCTGGGTACAGATGATCCACGGGCACCCTGGAGGTCCAGAACCCAGGCAGTAAGCACTAAGTCCTGGGTACAGATGATCCACGGGCACCCTGGAGGTCCAGAACCCAGGTAGTAAGCACTAAGTCCTGGGTACAGATGATCCACGGGCACCCTGGAGGTCCAGAACCCAGGTAGTAAGCACTAAGTCCTGGGTACAGATGATCCACGGGCACCCTGGAGGTCCAGAACCCAGGCAGTAAGCACTAAGTCCTGGGTACAGATGATCCACGGGCACCCTGGAGGTCCAGAACCCAGGCAGTAAGCACTAAGTCCTGGGTACAGATGATCCACGGGCACCCTGGAGGTCCAGAACCCAGGCAGTAAGCACTAAGTCCTGGGTACAGATGATCCACGGGCACCCTGGAGGTCCAGAACCCAGGCAGTAAGCACTAAGTCATGGGTACAGATGATCCACGGGCACCCCGGAGGTCCAGAACCCAGGCAGTAAGCACTAAGTCCTGGGTACAGATGATCCACGGGCACCCTGGAGGTCCAGAACCCAGGCAGTAAGCACTAAGTCCTGGGTACAGATGATCCACGGGCACCCTGGAGGTCCAGAACCCAGGCAGTAAGCACTAAGTCCTGGGTACAGATGATCCACGGGCACCCTGGAGGTCCAGAACCCAGGCAGTAAGCACTAAGTCCTGGGTACAGATGATCCACGGGCACCCCGGAGGTCCAGAACCCAGGCAGTAAGCACTAAGTCCTGGGTACAGATGATCCACGGGCACCCTGGAGGTCCAGAACCCAGGCAGTAAGCACTAAGTCCTGGGTACAGATGATCCACGGGCACCCTGGAGGTCCAGAACCCAGGCAGTAAGCACTAAGTCCTGGGTACAGATGATCCACGGGCACCCCGGAGGTCCAGAACCCAGGCAGTAAGCACTAGGTCCTGGGTACAGATGATCCACGGGCACCCCGGAGGTCCAGAACCCAGCCAGGAGCCACCTAGTCCTGGCTACAGATGATCCACGGGCACCCTGGAGGTCCAGAACCCAGACAGGAGCCACTTAGTCCTGGGTACAGATGATCCACGGGCACCCTGTCTCTGGGCATGTGATCCTCCGATCCCCCTCCGGAACCCGGAGGGACCCCCGGTGCCAACCATGCCCGCCTTCGGTCCTCCATACCCGGGTAAAACCCCAGCCGGAGCCCCCTCCCTGCCTAGAACCAGGAACCTTATGCACCGTTCGAACCCGCGGACCCACACTTAAGCACCCTCCCTGGGTTAAGACAAGCTATCCGCACCGCCCAGACCTCCATGGTCCTGGTGCTCCAACTAAAAACCTGTGGTTCTGGTGCTCCAACCAAAAATAGACTAACAGTCTATGGTACTTTACAGGGGAGGGCTTAAGTCTCATGTCCCACGCACCCTCCCCTTCTCGGACACGCTTCCCACGAACCCGGCCTCCTCATCCCTGGAGCTCTGCCACCTCCAGAACCTGGCTTACCAGGCGAAGCAGCGTACCCACACTTAAGCACCCTCCCTGGGTTAAGACAAGCTATCCGCGCCACCCAGACCTCCGTGGTCCTGGAGCTCCAACTAAAAACCTGTGGTTCTGGTGCTCCAACCAAAAATTGGGGGAACACCAGCTCGTGCGTCCGAGACAGACTCCTGTGCTCGGACACGTCCCGCGCCAACCTGGCCTCCTCATCTCTGGAGCTCTGCCACCTCCAGGATGAGCGCCCACCGTTCACAGCTCGTGCGTCCGAGAGAGACTCTCCTGCTCGGACACGTTCCGCGCCATCCCGGCCTCCTCATCTCTGGAGCTCTACCACCTTAAGGATGAGCGCCCACCGTTCATAGCTCGTGCGTCCGAGAGAGACTCTCCTGCTCGGACACGTTCCGCGCCAACCTGGTCTCCTCATCTCTGGAGCTCTGCCACCTCCAGGATGAGCGCCCACCGCTCACAGCTCGTGCGTCCGAGAGAGACTCTCTTGCTCGGACACGCTCCGCGCCAACCCGGCCTCCTCACCTCTGGAGGTCTGCCACCTCCAGGATGAGCGCCCACCGTTCACAGCTCGTGCGTCCGAGAGAGACTCTCCTGCTCGGACACGTTCCGCGCCATCCCGGTCTCCTCATCTCTGGAGCTCTGCCACCTCCAGGATGAGCGCCCACCGTTCACAGCTCCTGCGTCCGACGGAGGCTCTCCTGCCCGGACACGCGTCGCGCCAACCCGGCCTCCTCATCTCTGGAGCTCTGCCACCTCCAGGATAAGCGCCCACCGTTCATAGCTCGTGCGTCCGAGAGAGACTCTCCTGCTCGGACATGCTCCGCGCCAACCTGGTCTCCTCATCTCTGGAGCTCTGCCACCTCCAGGATGAGCGCCCACCGCTCACAGCTCGTGCGTCCGAGAGAGACTCTCTTGCTCGGACACGCTCCGCGCCAACCCGGCCTCCTCACCTCTGGAGGTCTGCCACCTCCAGGATGAGCGCCCATCGTTCACAGCTCGTGCGTCCGAGAGAGACTCTCCTGCTCGGACACGTTCCGCGCCATCCCGGCCTCCTCATCTCTGGAGCTCTGCCACCTCCAGGATGAGCGCCCACCGTTCACAGCTCGTGCGTCCGAGAGAGACTCTCTTGCTCGGACACGCTCCGCGCCAACCCGGCCTCCTCACCTCTGGAGCTCTGCCACCTCCAGGATGAGCGCCCACCGTTCACAGCTCGTGCGTCCGAGAGAGACTCTCCTGCTCGGACACGCTCCGCGCCAACCCGGCCTCCTCATCTCTGGAGCTCTGCCACCTCCAGGATGAGCGCCCACCGTTCACAGCTCGTGCGTCCGAGAGAGACTCTCTTGCTCGGACACGCTCCGCGCCATCCCGGCCTC
>JBBPBX010039259.1:22500-29980 GCA_038048925.1 Garcialebias charrua
GTGTATGGCGGATTTCACCGGAGTGAGATCCAGTTTGTCTTTCGTAGATTTAATGAGCAAATAAGAGTCTGAAAATTAAATATAATTCAAATGGGTTAAGTTTAGGTGTTTTAATTCAGGTTTGGTCTTTAATAAAAAAAGGTAATCTATAAAAAGATAATCTTTTATTTAATGGTCCAGGTCTATCAACTGTTTTATATTTATGTGTAGGGGGACTTTCCCAGAAGTCATGTTACTCTAGTATGAGATTTGTCATTTATTGATTAAATAAAAATATATTTTAATATAACCCAAATTTTAATGCTATTGATATTCCAAAAATTATATGATTATTTTCTCTATGTTATTTTTATAGGTTTAAACCTGCTGGATATTTAGTGCCCAACAAATAGATCCACCTCCTTTCCTTGTTCTTTCTCTCCCAATCCGTCCAAAGTGAGTTTTTCTGGAATCCAGCTACCTTTAGAGACTGTAAGCCATGTACCATAAAATGTTTTACCAATGCAGTATCTTCATTGTTGCCTCTTCTTATATTGGATCTATGATTATTCATCCTGACCGCAATGCTGTTTTTGGTTTCGCCCACATACTGTATTCCACATGTTTTGCAGAAGATTAAGTAAACACAATTTTTACAATGTTCTGTGAATCTTTCATTAATAGGGTAAATTGTTCTCTCCTTTCTGTTTTTTTACAAACTTTAGACAGCAGAAGTTATCTGATAATAAGGTTGTCCTTTTAGTGACAAAGGGGGTTGTTAGTTTAGCTTTAACCAAATAGTCTTTCAAATTTTTGTTTCTCTTGTAAGCTGAGATGACTGTTGTGTTCGGTAATGTCTCTGAGTCCGTCATTATTGTGTTGAAATTTTCTTTGATTTTCTTATTTATCCTTGTGCTACTTAAAGAGTACGTGGTAATAAGAGGAATCTTGATTTTTTCATCCAACGGCTTCTGTATCTTGAAGGTTTTTAGGCATTTTCTTAAAAATGATCTTGAATAACCTCTGCTTTTTAATGATTTGAACAGTATTTTTGTTGCCTCCCAAAAGTTCTCTTGTCTAGTACAAATTCGTGAAAATCGAATTAGTTGTGATTTTACTAAGCCTTGGTAAGTATGTTTAGGATGGTAACTTGTTTTGTGTAGCAGAGCATGTGTGTCAGTATCCTTAAAGAATACTTTTAAGTCCATTTTATGGTTTTGTTTGAAGTCCGGTCCTTTGAATATTGTGGTGTCTAAAAAGTTTATGGCTCTCTCTTTAACACTAATTTGACTAAGGCTGCGCTTTTTTGCGCAAGGGAACTTGGCTTCCAAATCCCCCGGTCCCTTTCAGTGGGCTATATAATGTCGATTCACATGCTAATGACCCTGCTAATGACCCATTAATTCTACACCTACACCCCCCCACCCCCTACCCCTCAGTCCAAAATCCTTGGACCCAGTGCAAGCCTTGTATAACACATAAGCATTTATCGCTGCCAGGTCAAGCATGTTGT
This sequence comes from Garcialebias charrua, assembly GCA_038048925.1. Taxonomy (NCBI): domain Eukaryota; kingdom Metazoa; phylum Chordata; class Actinopteri; order Cyprinodontiformes; family Rivulidae; genus Garcialebias; species Garcialebias charrua. The sequence goes on from JBBPBX010039259.1 coordinate 23,993, forward strand.
AGAACACGGCAATGGGCCGCACCGTATATAAATGTGCAATCTGGTCCATTATACCGGTATGTCAGTTGACCTCAGGTCATGTGACCTGTGTTGGTCCATCAGTTTACCTCAGGTCATGTGACCTGAGTTGGTCCGTCAGTTGACTTCATGTCGTGTGACCTGTGTTGTTTTGTCAGTTGACCTCAGGTCATGTGACCAGTGTTGGTCCGTCACTTGACCTCAGGTCATGTGACCTGTGTCGGTCCGTCAGTTGACCTCAGGTCATGTGACCTATGTCGGTCCATCAGTTGACCTCAGGTCATGTGACCAGTGTTGGTCCGTCACTTGACCTCAGGTCATGTGACCTGTGTCGGTCCGTCAGTTGACCTCAGGTCATGTGACCTATGTCGGTCCATCAGTTGACCTCAGGTCATGTGACCAGTGTCGGTCCGTCAGTTGACTTCATGTCGTGTGACCTGTGTCATTTTGTCAGTTGACCTCAGGTCATGTGACCTGTGTTGGTCCGTCACTTGACTTCAGGTCATGTGACCTGTGTCGGTCCGTCAGTTGACCTCATGTCATGTGACCTGTCTGTCAGTTGACTTCATGTCGTGTGACCTGTGTTGGTCCGTCACTTGACCTCAGGTCATGTGACCTGTGTTGGTCCGTTAGTTGACCTCAGGTCATGTGACCTATGTCGGTCCGTCAGTTGACTTCATGTCATGTGACCTGTGTCGGTCCGTCAGGTGACGGACAACAATAGGTCAAGCATGTTGTAGAACACAGCAATGGGCCACCTGCATGTGTCAGAACGCACCGTATATACATGTGCCAAGGACAAGGAGAGAGACAGTACTTGTAAGCAAAATAATTTATTTGACAGAACATCAGGGTTATAGGATAATCAGCACAGCAGAATAAGACAATTGTATGCATAAACTTGTTCTGGAGCAGACAAAGCTTTCCGTTCAGTGGATGTCCCAAAATGTTCAACTGTGAGATAACTTCAGGGTCTGTTATGTGTGAATTGGTCAGGGCCTCTCTAAGGGGGGAAGTGCAACTTACTTACCTGGTGGAAACATTGGAATGCAGTCTGGTGTGGTGTGGGTGTCTGAGTTGTGAGCACGCATATTTATAACAAAAGGCAGTTAATGGCCTACTAATGGTTGAAAAAAAGGAGGGGGTTTGTCCTCAGGATCTTGAAAATTCAGTCATCCTAGTGTTAATGTCAAATTTGCATCTTATCGATGAATTCTGTGAATTTAAAATTTCCAAAAATTGTTCAAATTCAGGCAGTGTGTAGCTCCAGATACCCCATATGTCATCCAGATAACGATAATAGTACAGTGGTTTTTTCGGGCATTTCTTTAAGGCCTCCGTTTCCCATTTTGCCATAAAAATATTAGCATAGGCCGGTGCGAACTTTTTACCCATTGCTGTACCTTTTGTCTGTAAATAAAACTCTCCGTTGAATTCAAAATCATTTTGTCTAAGGTTGATCTCAAGTAGTTCCAAAATCTCCTGATCAGGTCTACTCTTGTCTGGGTATTTTTGGAATATTTCCTGTATTGCCAGTAAACCTGCCTCTGTGTCGATATTTGTGTATAAATTATCGACGTCCATTGTAAAAAACAAGGAATTTAAAGGAATTCTAAGTGATTTAGGGTTAGGGTTAGGGTTAGGTTTAAGATAGTGGAAAGTCTGCGGCCGCAGGCCGCAGACTTTTCACGTGTCAGAGATCCCGCCCCCAGAGGCAAAGGATCTCCAAATGCACTGGCACATCTAGCTTGAGCAACCACCAGAGTCCCACCTCTCATTCAGCCCATGAGGAATGTTAGTTTTAAGTCTGGTTATCCATATCTTTTCAGCTCTCCGTCTTTGAGCTGTGGACCACGTGAGGTTAGATTCCAGCACTGTGGCTGTGACCGCCTGCCATCCGTGTCCAATAAAATGTTGCACAAGTGGTAAGTGTGTATTTTTGTTCTTGTTTATGTTGTATCTATGTTGGGTAAAACGTTGCAGAATGGTGTTACCTGTTTCACCCACATACTGGATTTTACAAACTTTACAAGTTATTAAGTATACACAATTTTCAGACTTGGGGTTTCCGGTTTTTTCTAATTGGAACACGGTCTTGTCAGACCTGCTCTGTATCCAGTGTACTTGTTTGAAGAACTGACTTTTATCATTAGTTTTCTTCTGTTTTAAAGGTTTTAACTCTGCGCGCACCAGGAGATCTTTCAGATTTTTGTTCCTTTTGTAGGTTGCAATAATCCTGTAGTTTGGAAGTAAAGAATGATCAGTTTGTAATTGGTTGAAATTTTGTTTTACGTTGCAGATGAGTTGGTTAGCTGAGGACGAGTAGGTGGTGATCAGAGGAATCATGGGGGAAGGATCTCGCGGTTTGGTCTGCAGGAATGAACTCCTACACGCTCTGAGAAATGACCGGGAGTAGCCACGCTCGGAGAGGGCTGCGAACAGAATCCTCACTGCCTCCTCAAAGTCCTTATTTTGGGTGCATATTCTGTGGAATCTGAGGAGTTGTGATTTAATTAGACCCGCATAAGTGTGCTTTGGGTGGAAACTTGTTTTATATAGTAGTGCGTGTGTGTCTGTTGGTTTGAAATAAACCTTAATGTCCAATTTCTTTGTGGTCTTGAATGTGTCACCCTTATAAGTTGTAGTATCCAGAAAATCCACCGTAGTGAGGCTGATGGTGGATTTCAGCTGGATTGAGGGGTTGAAACTATTGAGTTCTTTGAGGAATTCATCAAAGTCAGCCTATGAGTAGGTCCAAACGCCCCAAATATCATCCAGATATCTAAAGTAATGGAGTGGTTTTTTACTGCACGAGTTAAGTGCATCTGTTTCCCATTCAGCCATGAAAATGTTTGCGTAGGCTGGGGCAAATCTTTTCCCCATAGCCGTACCTCTAATTTGAAGAAAGAATTGGTCATCAAATTGGAAATCATTGCGTCTTAAATTGATTTCCAATAGTTGTAGAATTTCTCTATCTGGTCTGTGACTGTCAGGATGTATAAGGAATGCCTTTTTAATAGCATTAATACCTTGATCAATGTCAATATTCGTATAAAGGCTGTCTACATCACAGGTGAATAAAATTGATTCCTCTGGTAGGCTTATGTGTTTAATTTTATCTATGAAATCATAAGTATCTTTCAAATAACTAGTGTGTATTGTAGATAAAGGAAACAAGAAATGGTCAATGAATTCAGCTGTGCCATAGGACTCACTGGAACAGTCTGAAACTATGGGTCTCCCGGGAGGGATCTCATTCGGTTTTGTCCACTTAGAGGGCTCCTTGTGTATTTTGGGTAATAAATAAAATTTTCTAATTCTAGCTTCTGAGGAACCTATGAGATAGTTTTTTTGTTTTGCATTGATAAATTTCTTGGTGTATAAATCCTGGACAATTTTACCAATCATGGGGATGGTTTCTTTGTAAATGGGTTGGTCTAATTTTTGGTAATAGGTATTGTTGAGCAGCTGTCTGTTGGCCTCAAAAACATATTGTTCTCGATCCATAATCACAATAGCGCTCCCTTTATCCGCTGGTTTTATGACAATGTTTTTGTTTCCTTTTAACTCCTTAAGGGCCTTGTTTTCTTCTTGGCTTAAATTGGGTTCTGTTTTGTTTATTCTATAGTATTTATCAAAGTACTTGAGATCTTTTTGAATTAAGGTTTTGACCTCTTGAGGAAGTAAATTGTCATGCGGTGTCCAATTGGATTCAGGTGTGAATTTAGAACCAATATTCTGGGGAGCTTCTGTAGTTTTATCTTGGTAATAAACGGCTAATTTAATCCTCCTGTGGTACTTCTGAAGGTCGCATCTCGTCTGAAAAATCCTAGTTTTGTCCTTAGTTGTGCCTCGAGTTGGAATGAAAGTAAGACCTTTACTCAATAGGGAACTTTGTTCTTTACTTAGACTCAAATGTTTTGATAGGTTGTAAACATTTTGATTTATAGATTTACAATTTCTAAGCCCCACTTTGATTGAGTTTTTGGGGCAAACTAGTTTTTTACAGATTTATACCAATGGTCAAACCAATGGCAAAACATTTGAACGGCTGTATCTTTTGTCCAATGAACTTGGTCCTTCTTAACCCTAAAGAGATTGTCCTTGAGAGGAGGAATACAGAAGTCAAGCTTGGCTATGAACCCATTCAGGTGGTTCAACATCACCATTTCTCTTTTTTGTAATTGTTTAGAGAAGTTGATTATAGGTACCCAGACCGTAGCATTAGGACATTTGCTTTTGATCATTTTAAGAGACAATTTCACTTCATTAAACAGAGAGTTTTTATCTCTCTGTTGTCTGTTGTTGATGCCCACTGAGATAATTAAACATTCCACATTAGGCATAGGCTCGACCTTTAGGAAGAGGGTGTACAGATGCCTCCACTTTGCACCAGGAAAACTGTGTATTTCAAGATCAGATTGGTCATTGTCACCAAACTTTTTAATGTTAGAGTCCCCCAAGATGACCCATTTTTTGTTTAATTTGTCAATGGACCAGTCCCGTGTTTTATTCAAAGTGCTCTTGTGTAATACACATGAGGATGTTACCTTGGTGTTAGGAGGAACGATGCTGGATGTAGAATTGATTTTAGTGCGTGAAGGAGCAACCTGGTTTGAAAAGACAATTCTTCTCTGCGTGCTGGTTTTCAGTCTACGTTGCAAGGTGAGTTTGTTAGGTGGTTTCACTCGAGTAGTGTGTGGCTGAGGTGAAGAAGGTCCCAAATCAGGTTGATTCAGGTCACCTATGCAGATTATATCCTCTTCGATTGTGGTCTGTGTTTGCATCTGTGGAAGTGTGGGGGGCGGAGCCTCAGGCGTAGTCGGCCCAGCCCCGCTGGTGTTCGTCAACAGGTGGGCGGAGTCTCCCTCTGTTTTTCGCTTCTTTCGTTGAGGAAGTGCAGACCATGACTGCTGCAGATCGTGTGGAGGACCTGCGTGCAGGCCGGCGTCCCCAGTCTCTGATCCAGAGGGAGACCTGGATGGTGGGATTGGATCAGTCACTGTTCCCACAGCAGTGACGGTAGGTCTGTGTTGGGGCGGAGGAGGGGTGGGGGCACGTTGCGTCACTGGCTGGGGTGAGTTGTTTACGTTAGCATTGATGCTAACAATTGACTGTTGTGGTTCCTGACTGTCCAGTGAAGGCCCAGATGCAGCAGGGCTACCAGTGGGTTCAGAAGGAGCCGCTGCCGTAGGTGAATTTTCTAGATTTTGTGTCAGATCGAGTCTTTGTGTGGGCGTTACGTCATCGGTTTGCGACGGCGTTGGGGCCCTGGATGCTCGCGTCGCTTCGTAGTTACGTAGTAGCTCTTTAATTTCTTCTACAGTTCGTAGAGAAAAACGTTTGCCCAAATTTCGTTTCGCCCACTTGGTTGCAGTTATTAAAGGGGTCTCCCAATCCCCACCAACGTTAAAGAGAAATTCTGTCTCATTAGTGATCTGTTCTTCGTAGTGTTGTTTTAAAATACACATGGTATTTTTGGTCCAATTTTTAGCATTCTTGGAGATCAGTTCATTAGTATCTGGGGAGGGGTTAGCAGGTTTTATAACTGTCTCTAGATGATCAGAAATGCGTTGAATAGCAGGAGGGGGGCTATTTTCATCTGACACATGTTTAAAGTGGTGTTTAGCTTTTAGCATTCTGTGCAAAGTTCTGACTTTAAAGAGGAAAAGTTCATCATTAGACGAATTGGGTGTTGACGTGGGCTCTGAATTGTTTTGAGGACTCACGTGACGTGGACGTTGTTGTCTCCCGAAGTGGGTTGGGTCTCTGTTGTTGTCCTGTTGATGATCAAATGTTTGTAGAGTTTCAGTGGGCCAGAGGTTCTGCTGGGGACCCAGATGATGTGAGTCTCGTGGTCTCCTAGTTGGGGTCCGGCCTCTGTTGACGTGGTGTTGATGTTGTTGTCTCCTGTCCTGTCTGTTGTCTTGTTGGTCAGGTGGGTGGAATGTTTCAGCAGGCCAGAAGTCC
>JBBPBX010039260.1:0-29980 GCA_038048925.1 Garcialebias charrua
ACAAGTTCTCGTAAGTCCGGAATTTCGCTCGTAAGTTGGAACGGTTTTGCTAGTGCGACTACAAACACTCGTTTTTCATCGAAAAACTGCTTACTAGTGCATAAAAATGATCGGAAACGTGTGTCCACATGTTTAGCTAACGAACTGTGGTGAAAAAACACAGAAAAACTCTGTATTTTTTGCGTTTTTTCCAAAAATTCGCCAGCTCGTAAGTCTGGAACCTCGTAAGTAAGAGCGCTCGTAAGTCGGGGACTACCTGTATAATTATGCTCTTAGTGTGCCATATAGTAAAAAATTCTTTTGAATTTCTAAAATGTATTGCATCTTGTCTTTCATGCCTCTTCTGTATGAAATGCAAAAAAAAAAAAAAAGGATTAATTTTGAATAAAGAAAATGTGAAAGTGCAAGCTATAAGAAATAATCAAAGGACAATGTTCTTGGTGAGCTTAATAGGTGCATGGATATGTTGTCAAGATCGAGTCAAACTAGACATTTGCTTCTCTTTCCAGTTCAGTCTAATTGGATGTTGAGCATTTAATTTAAAAAAATCACACCCGTGTGAAGTGAGTGCTGCTCTCATCACTGTACCTCATCAAACGTCATCTCATTATGGCCAATGACATTTTGCATCCTCACACAATATTTGTTTATACAAACACTCAAATTTGTCATATTCAGTGGGAATGTGTGGGACAGTTTGTGCACACACCAAAAGCAGAACATGGGAGATAGCACCTCTCAAAAAAAAAAAAGAGGGGAGGGGGGTATACAATTTTATCAAATATACACCATCTTCCTCACTCTTATTTTTGTGTCTTTCAGCTGCTGCTCGGCAGTTTGACCCAAAGCTAACTGACAAGGACTACAGCGGAACTGTCAAGAAGTGGCTTCGTTATGCGCCAGACCGGGAGGGGGGCATCCCAAGGAACCAAAGTGATCCAAACCCAAGCCAAACGTGTCAAACCTAGTCTGAAAAAGCTAAGTCTGGTCCTCTGGACATACAAAAAACAAAGCAAAAAAAAAACTGTAGAAACGTTTCGTCTTTCGTCCGAAAGACTTCCTCAGTCTGAGCTGCTGTATTCAGCTCAGTCTTATACCATACCATACCATTTTATTTATAAAGCACTTTAAACAGGAACAAGTCCACACAAAGTGCTGATATAAATAGCACCCTCCCACAGTGGATCAACCAGTTGGCTGATGACAGCCTGAAACCAGCTGCTCACATGAACAAGGAGGACCATCAGCCTGACGATGGATCGTTAACACCCTGATGGTTGTTTGCTATTCACAGAGGGCTGAGTGATACTGGCAATAACAGCATTGTAAGTGGGGGACAGTTGAACCCAGAGGCCTCCACCTCCGTTTAATGATGGACGGTTTCTTTTCACAAAGATGGCCTCCTTTACTCCTCTCTCAAACCATTGTTCCTCTCTATCAAGGATGTGAACATCTTCATCCCTGAAAGAGTGACCGCTGGCCTGGAGATGAGTGTAGACTGCAGAGTCCTGACCTGATGATGTTGATCTTCTGTGCTGGGCCATCCTTTTGGCCAGTGGCTGTTTATCCCCCTTTTCCACCGGTCGGCTCGGGTCGGATGTTACGTCATATGTGCGTCGCAGAGACCCCCTTTCATCCTTTCCCACCGGCTATTCCGAGCGGAGCCGCGCGAGATTTCCTGAGATTTTCGGGCTGCTTTCAGAGGTGTACTGAAGCGAGCTCACCCGCTCCGGAAGGAGGGAGGAGGAGACGAGAGCTGTTTTTACGGAAGCGAGGGAAGCTACCACGGCAGGACTTTTACATGAATAACACGGTAAAAACAATTGTTATTTTTTAAATTTATAGCAAAGATGGGTCTTCAGCTGAACGTGTCCTTAATAAAATCACGTACTGCTCAAAACTGCACGATTTTAAAAAGTAGTTTCGCCACGAGTAACACGCGGCGCGCGGGCGGCTTTATGTCTTTAAATGTAGCTCAATGAACAGATATAAAATATATTTCATAGCTGACTTTAATAGTACGAGGGCTCCTGAGCTTAACCACGCTTTAATATTGTCACGTATGGTCAAATGTGCTGCATTTAAAGTAGTTTCGCTTTGACTTTTTCCAAAACCTGTGTTTGCACAACGAAAATAAATTATAAAAATTCGAATTTTATTTCAAATAACTCCAACAGGATACATTTCGTGTATGAATATGTTGTGATCACACTAGATTTTTTTGAAAAATATCAGCTTTGTGGTTTTTGATAGAATTGATAATATGTGAAACAAAGTAGAAAATAATGGACGTAGGTTGACACATTTATGTCTATAAAACATTGAATTTTATTTCAAATAACTCCAACAGGATACATTTCGTATATGAACATGATGTGATCACACTAGATTTTTTTGAAAAATATCAGCTTTGTGGTTTTTGATAGAATTGATAATATGTGAAACAAAGTAGAAAATAATGGACGTAGGTTGACACATTTATGTCTATAAAACATTGAATTTTATTTCAAATAACTCCAACAGGATACATTTCGTATATGAACATGTTGTGATCACACTAGATTTTTTTGAAAAATATCAGCTTTGTGGTTTTTGATAGAATTGATAATATGTGAAACAAAGTCTTTATTGTGTTCTTCTTCTAGTGGTGGCTAGTACTGTAGTAAATAGCTTGAGGAACACTACTGCCACCATGTGGTAAGACGAGTAGGATTCTGGACCCCGCCCACAGAAGGGGTACAAAAAAGCTGTGGAAACAGAACATAGATGTGACCCGACCCGAACTGAGCCGACCTGAGCCGATCCAACCCGAGCCGAGCCGAGCGGTGGAAAAGAGGCATAAGACTGATCACAGCCCTCCTGACACTGAACAGCATACACAATATTACTCTGTTTGTGCCGGGGGACTGGATCTTTGGGATGAACCAGTCTTTGCCGTAATGTATTTTGGGGTTTAAAAGCCACTGGGTGGCTTGTATACCCCCCTCCCAGTGGCTTTTAAACCCCAAAATACATTACGGCAAAGACTGGTTCATCCCAAAGATCCAGTCCCCAGGCACAAACAGAGTAAATATCCTAAAGGATTTTCTTTTTCTATCAAATGTTTATTACATAGATAGGGGACGTATCAATGTGAAAGATTAGCAACAAAACTGACCTTTTTTCATTCAACCTTTATTTATACAGGATAGCCTCGTTGAGTTTAGTATCAAATTCTCTTTGTGGTATCCCTCATATCCAAAACTGTTCCATTGACCTCCAAATAAAATTTAAATTGTGTTTTTATCTCTCTTTAATTAGCTTCAAACTCACAATTCAGCTGTTTTTCCATAGTAAGAAATCCTTGTATTTTGAGATTATTTTTTATTGCATCATGAAACCACCAGGGGGCACTAAAAGTTATCTATTTGCATCTAAAAAAAAGTGGTCCTCTGGACATTCAAACATTCATTCAACCTTTATTTAGTCAGGTAAATCTTTTGAACCTCATGGGCTCATTTACGAAAGCGACCTGCTAACATTGTGGCATTTTGTTTTTTGAATGAGGACCAGAGGACCAGACTTTTAGCTTTTTTAGATTTAAGCTCACCATAAGATAGTAGTTAAACAGAACTTGTTTCCCCACAGAATCTATTGTTTTGGATCTTGTTCAAATTGAATTACTATTTCATTCATTTAACCTTTATTTAGGCAGGTTAATCCCATTGAGCCTCGAGGACTCATTTACAACAGAGACCTGGTTACAAACAAAGAATGATGACAACAGCAACGTAAGATTTTCCTTAGACAATCAAGAATAGACAATCATAAGAGAGGCATCCAGATTTTTTTTTACAAGTTAAAACAAAAATGTCAAAGCATCAAAACAGACAAATTATAAGTCTGATGTATAAAATCAAAAACAGGAACATATCTGCATTGGTTTTTGCCAGGATTCCAACAGATTCTTAAAGCCATTTAGAGAGGTCAAGATCGAGCTCTTCAGATCTTTTTGTTAGATAATCCAAAAAACAGGAGTGGAGTAGGAGAATACCCTTTTGCCAAGCTCAGTTCTCACTGATGGAACACTGCAGGTAATCATGTCCTGAGAGCGCACTTTGTATATATATATATATATATATATATATATATATATATACTGTTACTCCAAAACTCCCTCCTAAACAATTTAAATTTAAATACTGTATACAATATTTTAAATAAACAATCCATACAGCATGTGTTGTTTATGTAAAATATTGTATATACTGTACAGTAGTATTAAAATTTAAATTGTTTATTTAAGAAGGGAGTCCGCCTTTAGCGGACAACATAGGAACTGCAGATTTTTAAGAAAATAGCGTTTATTCTTTTTATAATAATTCAGATTAATCTGCGGGCCAACTAAAACCCCCTGGCGGGCCGGATGCGGCCCATGGGCCGCATGTTTGACACCCCTGCTGTAGCTGCACTCACGCAGAGACATGTAGGAGGAGATGTATGAGGGCAGCAGACCAAGAAGTGATTTAAAGATGAAAATGTACCAGTGGAAGAGTCTGCCATGTACACTGTATTTCTCTCAGTAAAACTGTTCCAATATGTAGCAACCCGTTTGTTTTTAGCTCAATTAGCATATGCTCATGTGTACGTAAGCCATTTTATTGAAAATGGACACACTAATTTTTCTTTAAATCACCTGTGTAGGAGTCCAACGCCTCCACAGAAGATCCCTCGTGTTCAGGACACCAAACTTGGAAGATGGGCATTCCCATTGCCTCAGGATGGTAAGTACCGGTATTGATCAGTTAGCAGTGAGACACTTGAAAAAATTATCAACCAGCTACCTTGCTGTTGGAGAGATAACTATTTTAATCAAGAAATGTGTGTTTTTGTTTTGCTTTTTCCATCAGTGTTTCAGCGAAAAGTATTCAACTTCTTTACTGAGCTCCAAGAGGATGGAGGATTTTGCGAGAGAGGGGCGCCTCTGTCTCCAAAACATTTGCTGAGCTTCAGAACAAAGTCCATCGCAGAGTGCCCAGTGAGAAATGCAACCTTAGGCTGACCTTCTTCTTCTGGCTTTTCCCTTTTCAGGGGTCACCACAGCGAGTCATCCTCATCCACCTCACTCTGTCCTCTGCATCCTCTGTCCTCACTCCAACTACTTCCATGTCCTCTCTAACTGCATCCATACATCTCCTCTTCTTCTCCTCTTTGTGTGCGTGTGTGTGTGTGTGTGTGTGTGTGTGTGTGTGTGTGGGGGGGGGGTGTTAATAAAAAAAAAATAAATTTAAAGTCATGGTCAGTTTTTTTATGTCTGATGTTTGCATTACCGTAGTAGTTCTGAAGATACAAACCACTGTGTATTTACTAGACTGCTTTTGGTCCAGCTTGTGATTTGTACATCATGATGTTGGTACATAAATCTAAATTAAAGACTAATGTTGATGTAGAAAACTGGGTGATGTTAAAATGTAAAGATGTTAGAAGCCAACTATTTGTATTGCAGATTTAAAACAAATGTAGTTATATAAAGTGCTTCACATATTAAAAATAAAAAATAAATGGAGGGTTAGGGTAAAAAAAAAACAACTACCGGTAACCATTGGTGTTTTACATGGTCTACCTACATGCAAACCTGTATTTTCAGGCAGAGTATATCATATTCCCAAATATGCATGAATTTGCATAAATGAAAAATCCTTAAATATCCGAATGACATCTGCAACGACGTGATACGCCAAAGATCTGCTGGAACTCTTGAGGGATCGCATATTTCCAGGTACTTCACAGATAAAAATCCATAAATATACGACTGACATCTTAAACGTGATACGTCAAAGATCTGCTGGATCTCTGAGAAATCGCATACTTCAGAGATACTTCACAGATAAAAATCCATAAATATACGACTGACATCTTCATCGTGATACGTCAAAGATCTGCTGGATCTCTGAGAAATCGCATACTTCAGAGATACTTCACAGATAAAAATCCATAAATATACGACTGACATCTTAAACGTGATACGTCAAAGATCTGCTGGATCTCTGAGAAATCGCATACTTCAGAGATACTTCACAGATAAAAATCCATAAATATACGACTGACATCTTCATCGTGATACGTCAAAGATCTGCTGGATCTCTGAGAAATCGCATACTTCACAGATAAAAATCCATAAATATACGACTGACATCTTAAACGTGATACGTCAAAGATCTGCTGGATCTCTGAGAAATCGCATACTTCAGAGATACTTCACAGATAAAAATCCATAAATATACGACTGACATCTTCATCGTGATACGTCAAAGATCTGCTGGATCTCTGAGAAATCGCATACTTCAGAGATACTTCACAGATAAAAATCCATAAATATACGACTGACATCTTAAACGTGATACGTCAAAGATCTGCTGGATCTCTGAGAAATCGCATACTTCAGAGATACTTCACAGATAAAAATCCATAAATATACGACTGACATCTTCATCGTGATACGTCAAAGATCTGCTGGATCTCTGAGAAATCGCATACTTCACAGATACTTCACAGATAAAAATCCATAAATATACGACTGACATCTGTCACGTATACGTAAATATAAACAATCATACGTCATATATGCGGCAAGTATCCGAAGAGATGTAAGCAGTAATCCCGAGGGATAACAGAGCCACATATTTCTGGATCTGCAGCAGATAAAGTATCCGGATTTTGTGATTTTTTAAGGATCAATAAAGTTCGGATCTGTTCGTATCCGGGAATATCCGAAACTGGATTTTCCGAGGATGCGATACGGAAATTCCCGGAAATTGTCCGTATATGTGAAGGATGCGGAGATATACCACATCTGATACTCCCGTATATCTATGGTTTTTGTGCAGTGCTGGTGAGCCTTCTTCGCCAGTGCTGCAGTGTTCCTGCTCCAGGACAGGTCCTTTGAGACGTGCACTCCCAGGAACTTGGTGCTGTCCACTCTCTCCACTGCGGTGCTGTTGATGGTCAGAGGGGTATGTTGTGCATCCCTCTTCCTGAAGTCCAAGTCTCTTCTTTGACCTACTCCCACCTATCCCTGGAAAAGTTCAGAATTCAGTCATCACAGATGTCTTAGCTGCAGGTGATCTCTGGTGGATTTCCCAGAAGAGGTAGAAGACTCAGCTGCTATCTCTGTCTCAGACTGGAAATAAAATACAAAGAGGTAAAAACAAAAACAAAAGTTAATAAGATTATAATTTTAAATAAAAAATAATCAGATAATAACAATAATAAAAGAACAATACTGCTTCTTGAACAGTTGTTATGAGGTGGTTGAATCTCTCGGTCATCATCATCATCATCTTCAGGGCAGGGCTTTAATCAGCTCCAGGGCTTGTTGACAATATCAGTTTAAGTTTTTTCATAAAGTGCTACTACAATTTTTGGGCTGAAGTGTTGACATGATGGGATGTCATTGCGGGGCTCAAGAACTTTAAAGCCGGCGTATCAACAACATTCAGACATAGATCCAGAGCTTTAAAAAACCCTACAGCTTGTGTAATTAATCTGGACCGATCTGAATTACCTGATTACGGTTGTTTAAATGCTGCTGTTAACGGTCTTTGCAACAAGCTGCTTTTCTTGCTTGTAGAAGACATGTTCCTGTACCTCTTAAGGTTGCCTCCATGCCTTCTTACCACTTGCCTGACTCCGGCTTGGAACCACTGTTCAGACGTTCACCTTCTTTGCCCTTGGTCACCCTTCCCCACAACTGACTCTAATCCCTACGGTAAGAAAGAGCAGCAGAAACATTATCACCCCTGCTGGCAGATCATTAACCATTCTCCTTACTCTTCAGGTTTCCAGCTCCCTCCCTGGCACATTTGGTTCAAGGTTCCAAACTGTCATTCGTATCACATGTGATGGAATGGAACTGTGTACACAAGGTCCCAGTTATACCCAAAAATATTTATTGATTGATTGATTGAAATATATCAATTTCATTAAAATCAAGTCAACAACTCAAAAAAATAAAAACATGCATTCAAAATAAAATGAAAGGCAGCAGATGAAAAATAATCTTATAATCTCTGCCCCTTTTTACCCAAATATAATCACAACAATAATTTACCAAAGAACAAAGCTAACTACATCCCCAATTTAAAGACTACATCAACTCAAACAAGGATTCATATAAGTTATTGTGCTACTTTTCATATTCTTTAAAAAAAAATCACTTTTAACAATCTCTTTAGTATATACCGAGATCTGGCTGTTTTAACATTTTATTCCAGATCATTCACAATCTTATTCCCTGAATTATTGTACACCGCTCTTTCAAACTGGTACGAAAACAAGGTTTCACAAACCTTTCTGTCCCTTTAAGAAAATAAGTATTCTCCCTTTTAACAAAATTTACTTGTATATTTAAAGGCAATATGTCTTTATGAGCCCTATACATATATAGCAAAACGCTATAATCAACAAAATCATAGAACTTCAATATCTTTAGTTTATAAAACAATATGGTTGATGATATATTCTATATCTATAATTTTTTTCTGGTAATAATTATTACTGCTCCTTTTTGTAAAATAAAAATGGGATTTGTAATTTGTAATCGTTTTACATGCCTTACCCCAGACTTCAATGCAGTAAATTAAATGTGGAAAAATTATTGTGTTATATAACATGAACAATGCTTTGTCATTTAATAGTTCCCTTACTTTATACAGTATTGATTTGGATTTTTTTCTTGGTGCATCAACATTCCTTTTACTATTGCTGAATACCATGTAATATTTTTTTTTATTTTTTTTATTTTTTATGATAATTTATTTAGGTGAAACCAATTTTGTATTTTTTACTAATTCTGTCTGTATTATTTCCAACAGTCGTTCTATGTCTTTACCCAAACAAAACAATGTTGTGTCATCAGCAAATAAAACACATCTAAAAAGTTCTAACACATCTACCAAGTCATTCACATATAAATTAAATAACTTGGGTCCAAGTACAGAACCCTGCGGCACTCTACATGTAATGTTACAAAGTTCAGATCTTACATCATTTATTTGAACAAATGGTTTTCTTTCTATCAAGTAACTATTTACCCACTGTAGTGCTGGCCCTCTAATACCATATTTATACAGCTTCTCAAGAAGAATTTTGTGGTCAATAGTATCAAATGCCTTCTTTAGATCAACATAAATACTAACACAACTTTTTTTCTTGTCAACAACAGTTGTTATTTGTTCCATTAATTCAACAAGAGCCATTGATGTTGAAGTATTTGATCTACATCCATATTGACTGTTACTTAATATATTCTGTTTATTGATAAATCCATCCAATCTGATCACAAATAACTTCTACTAAATCTTCGAAAACTGTGGTAACAATTATATTGGTCTATAATTATTTAACACACATTTCTCACCATTCTGAAAAAGATTACTTTGGCTTTTTTCATATTTTTGGAAATATTCCTGTTGAGAATGACAGATTACATATATGTGAATGGCTCAATAACGTAACTTAAGCTGCTGTATGTAACTTTTCTAAAAATATATTTTTAACATTTCTTCACTTTGTCACTATCTCCTGACAGACTGATGTTAGACAGGTAATCTCTGAAAAAAAAACTATAGTCCACAGGCTTCTCCAGGTCGTACTAAAAGCATTTCTAAAAACCCACAGTGACCCGCCGTTAACCAGCCAATAAAAACAGAGTTTTTAACCAGCCAATAAAAACAGAGCTTTTCACGCCCCTAACCCACACCCCAGCCTGTCCGAGCCCCAGCGCGCATCCGCGCTCCACGTTCTCGTTCAAAGGATTGCAAAGCGATGTAGGACTGTTTTGTATGTGACACAAATGTATTAAATTCCCCTTCTTCATCCCTGATCTGGACTTTTCTTTTGTTTGTTTTTTGCCAAAAGTCAAGTGATCGCTTCCTCCTCCGCTGACTCCATGACTGAAATGATGAGGAAATGAATAAATGTGTCATGAGCGGCTGCACACATGCGCGTTCACAAGACAGGACATGCAGTGGAGGCGGAGCTATGGAGGCTGAGCTGCAGTTCAGCCGAGAGTAAGGGGGAGGGACCAGAAACATGTCTCTGTTCAACATTTTTCTAAGTTCCAGCATGTTCCAAAAACTACATATAGCAGCTTTATTACTGTATATATTTTACAAACATCATATCCATGTCAACCCAATCTTTTGTGTTTTGCAAGCTGCTTTACAATATTCATTATTTCTTCTTTGTTAGTTCCTTCAAGAAAAAATAGTATTTTTACAACATGTAACTTTATGATTCACATATTTTCTACTTTTGGTATTTTAGTAGCCAGACTCAGGCCAACATTCACAATATAATTATTAAATTATTTTACAATTTCAGTTTGATCGTGGATCTCAATACCATCCTTTACAAGATATTGTGGAACACCTGATTTTACTTGATGGTTTTTCAGAACGCTATTCATTATTCAAAGTCAAAGTCAAAGTCAACTTTATTGTCAAAACTGCAATATGTTCAGGACATACATCCATCCATCCATCCATCCATCCATCTTCTTCCGCTTATCCGGGGTCGGGTCGCGGGGGTAGCAGCCTAAGTAGGGAGGCCCAGACTTCCCTCTCCCCAGCCACTTGGAGCAGCTCCTCCGGGGGAATCCCAAGGCGTTCCCAGGCCAGCCGAGAAACATAGTCCCTCCAGCGCGTCCTGGGTCTTCCTCTGGGTCTCCTCCCGGTGGGACATGCCCGGAACACCTCACCAGGGAGGCGTCCAGGAGGCATCCTAACCAGATGCCCGAGCCACCTCAACTGGCTCCTCTCGATGTGGAGAAGCAGCGGCTCTACTCCGAGTCCCTCCCGGATGACTGAGCTTCTCACCCTATCTCTAAGGGAGAGTCCAGACACCCTGCGGAGAAAACTCATTTCAGCCGCTTGTATCCGAGATCTTGTTCTTTCGGTCACAACCCAAAGCTCATGACCATAGATGAGGGTGGGAACGTAGATCGATCGGTAAATTGAGAGCTTTGCCTTTTGACTCAGCTCTCTCTTCACCACGACAGACCGGTACAGCGCCCGCTTCACTGCGGACGCTGCACCTATCCGCCTATCGATCTCACGCTCCAGTTTTCCCTCATTCGTGAACAAGACAGGACATACACAGGATTGAAATTGCATTTCTCTCAGTCCCTCGGTGCAACAGTAACCATTTAAACACTAAAACACTAAAACATTTAATAAACATAAGCATAAAATGAAATAATAAAAGTGTAATACTGTATAGTGTAATACTTCGCCATGTTTCCCTCAAATTACAATACTTTTGTCTAATAATTCACTATAATATTCCTTCTTGTGTTTTCTTATAATCCATACCAACTTGTTTTTATACTTCTTGTATCTCTCTTCTGCTTCTTTAGTTTTTAGTTTTATGAAGCATGAGTAAAAGTAGTTCTTGCCCTCATACATCTCCTCCTACATGTCTTTGCGTGAGTGCAGTTACAGTGTACGCTCTCAGGACATGATTACCTGCAGTGTTCCGTCAGTGAGGACTGAACTTGGAAAAAGGGCCTTCTCCTACTCCGCTCCTGCTTCATGGAATATCTTACAAAAAGATCTGAAGCTCTCGACCTTGACTTCTCTAAATGGTTTTCAGAATCTGTTGGAATCCTGGCAAAAACCAATGCAGATTTGTTCCTGTCTTTGATTTTATACGTCTACCTTATAATGTTTTGCTAGTTTTTTGATACTTTGTTAAAAAAAAAAAACTTTCTTTTGTTTTTTTCTCTCTTTTGTTTTCTATTGTTTATTGTTTGTTTGTTTATTGTTTAAGGAAATTCTACCACTGCTGTTCATTGTTCTTTAGTTTTAGCAGGTCGCTTTCGTAAATGAGCCCATGAGGTTCAAAAGATTTACCTGACTAAATAAAGGTTGAATGAAAAAAAAAAAAAAGTAGTTCTTCTTTTTACAAGCATTTCTTAATCCTTTGGTCATCCATGGTTTATCAACAACAGCTCTTTTTGTATAATTTTTTGCACACTTTTTTCATACAGAACTCCCAAGATATTCATAAATACATAATATGCACGGTTTACATCGTCAACATGCACATCCCTCCAATTTTGTTTTTGTAAGTCCTCTGTTAAATCATCCAAAGCTATTTTAGATGTGTTTATTATTTTTTTCTCTTTTTTGTTTCTCGTTTTATATTGTATTGGTCATTTTTGTAAATTGGGAAAATCGGTAAGTGGTCACTTACATCAGTAAGCAAAATACCACCCACTATCTCTCTATTTGTTATATTTGTAAAAATATTATCAATTATTGTGGCACTGTGTGTTGTAATTCTTCTAGGTTTTGATATTAGTGGATACATATTTAAACTATGCATAGAGTTTATAAATGTACTAATATTATTTGAGTCTGTTTTATTTCCCAAATCAATATTGAAATATCCACATAAAAAACTGTTTTGTTTAAACTCTTTTCTAGCAGATCCGTGATTTGATCTGTGAATTGCTCTATATTTGAATCAGGTGATCGATATACACAACTTATCATTTTATTTTTTAGAATTCTTAGTCATTATTTCAATTGTAATTATTTCCATAATATTGTCAACTAATACTGACATGTTTTTTAATTTTTTTACATTTTATTTCCTTGTTTATAAGTAGAGCTACTCCACCACCTCTTTTATTTTTTTTGTTTGTATATAAAGTTCATATCATTCAATGTTAACATTATTTATGTTTTCGTCATTCAACCATGTTTCTGAAACTGCTATTATACTAAAAGTTCTGTTTAACTGTTTTAAATAATATGTTATTTTGGATACATTTGCATGTATACTTCTACTGTTAATGTGGATATTAGAAAGATCATCTTTTGTTCTTTTAATATTGTTAAATTCCTCTTGATTATAGTATTTACAGTCTTTAATTACAATAATTTTTTTTGAAGAAAGCTGTTCATCTACATCATATATTTTAGATTCTGAATCTTCATATGTACTGTACTGTATTCATATTTTATTGTTTGTGTCCATTGGTGCCAATATTTTATGTATTCCATATGTACCAAGTTGTTTCAGTGTTTTTTGTTTTGAATTTTGTAGTTTGTCCCCTCCTGAACTCATCTTAATTCTTCTAACTCCTTCAGTTCTTTAAATATTTTAGCCTGTGACCCTTCCTTAGCTCTAATCCAGATGTTTCCATTCCTTGTCCAAATTGCTACAATTATTTTCTGTTTTTTTTTCAACAATCTTGCTTCACGGGTGATGTTTCCATTTTTTTCTTCCCGTTAGGTGTTCATTTATATAGACATTTGTTCCCTTTTATTTTTTTGCTTGCATCATAAAATTATTTCTCGCTTTCCTACTGATGAACCTGATAACAGTAGGATATTTACTTTTTTTTATGATTTATTTGGCAAGGTGTGACAAATTGAAATGTCCTCAGATTTGATGTCAATGTCATTGCTTTTCAAAAAAGTAATTACCTGTTGCTCCAGAGTGAGCAGTTCTTGTTGAGGAGCATCTTCTGTGGTGTCTCCCCTTGCTACAGCTCGAGCGAATGCTCTGGGTTTTATTTCGAGTCCAGTAATCATTAAGTCATCCCTTCGTGTATACTGTTCCAGTTCATCTACCGTATTTTCCGCCTGATAGCTTGCACCGTTCTATAGGTCACTTTGTCCAATTATTGGCAATAAATTGGAAAAATCCATAAACATGTCACACCTTTATTAAGATCGCACCTACATAACTGCAAACGTAACACGTCACCCACCGCTGATGTGACGTGTCACCGCTGAGACAACTCGGAAATGTGGTCCAAGTGTTTAGCTCTGCTGCAAATGTCTGCCACAGGAGTGCACAGCAAGGCTTTAAGAAGATTGACACGGTAAAAACAATTATTTGTTTGCTAAAAATTATAGCTGAGATTATAGCACAAGGGTTCCTGAGCTTAACCATTCCTTAATAAATTCACAAAATTGTCAAATCTGCTGGATTTAAATTGTTTCGCTTGGCGTCTTCCAAACAATCGCATGCGCTGCGAAAATAAATTATAAATAAATTGAATTTTATCTCAAACAACTCCAATAGCTAACAGTTTGTAAATGAACACAAATAATTACTTTCTGTAGGTTTCAAGAAAATCTGCGGTGTGGTTTATGAGCTATTTAGACAAATAGTAGCAGAAAAATAACCGAAGCTAACGCGAAACGTTTACGTCTATAAAACATCGAATTTTATCTCAAATAACTCAAACAGCTAATAGTTTGTAAATGAACACCAAATAATTACTTTCTGTAAGCTGAAAAAAAATCTGCCTAGTGGTTTATGAGCTATTTGCTAAAATATACACATAAATAAAACGAGGCTAGCCGCAACATATTTATACCTATGAAACATCGAATTTTATCTCAAACAATTCCAACAGCTAACAGTTTGTAAATGAATACCAAATAATTACTTTTTGTAAGCTGAAAGAAAATCCGCTGAGTGGTTTATTATGAGTTATTTGCTAAAATATACACAGAAATAAAACGAGGCTATCCGCAACACGTTTACGTCTATAAAACGTGATTTTTTTATATCTCAAACATCCCATAAAGCTAGTCAGTTGTAAATGTCCATACAATGATTACTTTCTGCAAGTTTGATAAAAATCTGTCCTGTGGTTCTTGACTTATCTTGCTAACAAACACAGCTAACAAACACAGCTAACAGTGGTTACCCCTAGAGCAGGAGGCCGGGCAGCGACAGAGTAAGTCCGACCAGTGGAGGCTACCTTCAGACACATGATGTGGGAACGATCGGTGGACTCTCTGGAAGTGTAAAGCTAGATTCATAGTCGACGCGTCGCGCAACGCGCGAGGGTGTGCCCTCCAAAAGTGACGCAATTTCACAGTCCCCGCCCCTGCGCGTTGGCCCCGCGCAGGGGATTAGCGCGTGCCGTGCACCTCTGAATTTTTGAAACTCCGCAAGCCTAGAGCGCGCGCCGCGCTCAGTGACGTACGGACTGGGCTCAAAACAAGATGGACGCTTTCGAAGCTGCTCTGGCTGAACTCATCCGCATGTATCGCCATTTGTATGATCCCTCTATGAGAGAACACAAAGATGTGCAACTGGCACAGAGTTCATGGAAGGAGATTGCAGAAGCGATGCAGAAGGAGGAAGAAAAACATGCGGGATCGCTTCGTGAAGGCCAAAAAGAGGGTGATCAGAAGTGGCGATCCTGGCACCAACAAACCGGTGCCAATCCTCGTTGTGGAGCTGAGTTGGCTGTCGAGTTTTATAAAACACAGAGAAAAGGACACAAATATGGAAAAAGAGGTAAAAATGAAAGAAAAAAAAGTTAGTACTGCTTTTATTACAGCTAGCTTAGCATGGAATACAGCAGGCCATGCTGTGCAGCCTGCCGTGTTGTTTCCCCTTTGTCGTCATAGATATAAACAATAAACTGTGAGAATGAATGACCAAAACATGGCTTAATGAAAATATAAATCAAGCTGCTGACCAGTAAATGTGAAATAGTGGAAATAACCATTTTAGATCTGCACACCTCAACTGTAAACAAATTTAGCCTGTGTGTGTGTTGATGCTTCACCTTCTGTTTACAGTATTAAGCTAACAGTTACACAAACATTTGTTTTTATTTAACATATATGTGCATTGTATCCGTTACCGTTTCATTTTGTACTGATGGATGTCAATGTCTGTTTTTTAGCCTGAAGAAACACCACAGAGCCAAGCACAGGACGATACATGGTGCCTCGACCAGACTGTCACCCCATTCGACCAGACCTTCACCCCTATCGACCAGACCGTCACCCCCATGGACCAGACCTTCACCCCTATCGACCAGACCCTCACCCCCATGGACCAGACCGTCACCACCATCGACCATGAGTACATCACACCCATCGTCTCTCACAACCTCACGCCTACTGGCCATGAAACTGGCAGTACTTCAAATGCAGGGTGTTTTCCTCTGCGCAGGTCCTCCACGCCAATTCCTCCCTGTCCAACGGTGCCCATACCCGTACCACCTCGACACTTGCCAGGGTCAAGCAGCAGTAGCAGAAGCGACAGCCCTAGCATCAGCTCACTCAGTTGGTGTTGGTGAAAACTTTTTATACTTTTATACTACTATGAAAAAGTACTATGCAAAAACTCAGGACAGTATTACACTTTATTTCATTTTATGTTTATTAAATGTTGGTGAAAACTTTTTATACTTTTATACTACTATGAAAAAGTACTATGCAAAAACTCAGGACAGTATTACACTTTATTTCATTTTATGTTTATGGATATTAAATGTTGGTGTTGGTGAAAACTTTTATACTTTTATACTACTATGAAAAAGTACTATGCAAAAACTCAGGACAGTATTACACTTTATTTCATTTTATGTTTATTAAATGTTTTAGTGTTTAAATAGTTATTGTTGCACTGAGGGACAGAGAGAAATGCAATTTCAATCCTGTGTATGTCCTGTACATATTACTGTTTTGAGAATAAAGCTGACTTTGACTTGACTTTGATTCAAATGATACATTTGTAATGCATAATTACACATTTATCAATTATTTTTAGACAGCATGCAATTTTTGCACACATTAAAATCAAAACACTATTTCTACAGGTTTCTCCACATTCCACTTCACATTCCTGGTGAAATAAAGGCTACTACACATTGAGATTTTTCGTGTCAGGTAGCAATGCTTCATTTTAATGCAATATGGGACTTATATTTACAATGCCATTTCAGGTTTCCAAATAATTCTAACATCTAATGTTCTTACAATTATAAAAAAGTCTTTCATACCAAATTTTATGTAATACAACTGTTAGTGGCTTTGTAAATACAATATGCAAACAAAACAGACGGAAAGCTGAAGTGGATATTTCAATGTAGTTTCATTTTATTTAAAATCATTTAACATTCAAATACATATAGCAATATACAATATAGCTTGGCACACCTCAGAGACTATCAGGGAAACCGTAGTTGCACCAAGTTTGTAGCTGGCTGCTACACTTTTCTGGCTGCTACCTGAAGCCAGGATTCTTAAAGTCACTGCCAAACGCTCGGGTAATGTCACAGGGCTGCTGTGGGTCCTTCCATGTCGTATGAAAGGCGAAATACGATGTAGCAGGTCATCAAATCGGCGTGCAGACATGCGGAAGTAACTGAAGTGCATTTCTTCGTCAATTCTCCGCATCGGCATCACCAGCATGTTATATTCCCCACCAGTACGTCTCTGAGAGTGTAATGGCCGAACATACCATCTCCTTCTGCGTCTTCTTCGTCTCATTAAAATTGCAAGACACAATAACTGTTGTTCTATTATAATTTGCTCCTCTAATAAAGACAGTTCAAGAATGAAGCGAGCGGGAAGCCATTTTGTTTGTGTTGTGACGTCAAACAGTTCTTCTTCTACGGTAGATTTCTTCTTCTACACCCTTTCTTGTAACATATGCACAGGTTTGATAGGGTACTGCCACCTGCTGGTCGGTAAAAGAACAGCACTTTGCCATGCGCCGCCGTGCGTCAACCATAAACACAGAGGCGACACTATAAACTCATTTTGCCGCACGGCTGAGTGCACGCGCAGCGCGCGCGCTCCAGCCTGCGGACAAAAGCGAAAGTCTAACTCAGCCTTCAGAGCTCCAGAGCAGGAGGCCGCGCTGCGACAGAGTCAGTCGGACCAGTGGAGGCTGCCTTCGGACACATGAGGTGGGAACGGTCGGTGTGCCCTAGCGGACAAAAGTGGTACTGCACCATTTTTGCCAAAATGAAAAACGGTCATAGCTGGGCCAAAAATTGGTCTAAAAATATGGGGAAAAATCCATAAACAGGGCTTACCTCTCTATAGGTCGCAGGGCATGCAAATTAGGCAAAAAACTGTGACTTATAGTCTCGAAAATATGGTACTTTTTTCTCCAGTTCGGATATAAATGCTTCACTTCCTCGACCATACCGATCAGTAGTTCTTGTTGTGAAGCTAATTTTGAAAGTTCTGCACTCAAAAAGTTTAGAGATTATTTAATCTCCTCCATATTGTCTGAGTTTTGCTCTGTTGTATCCAAACCATCTCCCCGTGCGACGCATTTCGGCATAGATCACCCCAATACGGGCCCGGTGGCTGTCGTTCCCAGGAGATGAACTCCCTTGAGCTCTACGGTGAGGAAGACTGAAATGCTTAGGCCAGCAGCTCCCAATGCCGGAGATGTACAATGAAGTTGCACTGTGGTGGCTTCCCGGGGTGCAGCAGCCGCCAGGCCCCATTGGCGCGTAGCAGCTGCACGGCTCCTCAATGTGTACAAGCTACCCAGCTGCCCAGCTGCCCGGCTCCCCGGCGCGTACCAGCACCCCGGCATGCACCAACGGCACGGCTCCTCAGCATGCAGCAGCAGTATTAAAAAAGAAACAGTATGCAAGACTTAGACAAGAGGTCACTATCTGTGAGCAACAGTATGGTTTCATGCCAAGAAAGAGCACCACAAATGCACCCGCTTCGGATGTTATCAACCATACGTATCGGTCAAAATGTCCGTTATCATCCCCATTCATATCGGTCAGGATGCCCCTCTTGTACCTCCTATGAGGTTTAAAGGTACGTTATCACCGTTACAATGGATGACAACAGGCTCCGTCTTTAGCTATGTGTTTAGGTTTCGATTTAAGTGTCTTGGGTTAGGTTTAGGGTCTTGGTTAGGTTTAGGCACAAGGCTGAGCTGGGGTTAGGTTTAGGGTTGTCCTCTGGGTCAGATTTAAGGTTAGGTTTAGGGAAACAGTTACAGAAGTTGAAAAACAAAAACAACACACTTCCGGGTTTACGGAAACACGTTGCCTCCTCACAGCGATTATATCGCTGATAACGTTCTTTCAAACATGTTAAAAGGTACGTTGGACAGTTCCCTTATCAGTCGGTCTCTCGGTGCAACATACTTGCTATGGGAATTGCGCCCCCGCGCGATTACCTGAAGGAATACAATCACGCCTTTACGGCTAGGGCGTCAGTGTCGCGCCAGAGGCCCCACCCTTTGGGTATATAAGCGGCTGACGCCCGTCCATCTTTCTCTTTTTTGTCCTTCACCTCGCTTAACACCTGAACTTCGTAGGACTTCTCTGTTGTCGCATCGCTCGACTGAGGTGAGCTTGCTCCCTACACTGAGCGTACACAGAAATTATCCTGCGTACTACTGGGCTGGCAAAAGCTAGTCCAGAGTTTTTCTACTTACCTCAAAGTTTTCTTCTCTTTCCACAGCTGCTTCGCTCAACGGCGCTAACTGCGTCACGACCCCATGCTAACCATTAGCAAGCTAACCAGCGAAAGCAAGAGAACGGAGAAGACGACTTCGAACAAAAGGAAACTAGGGCCGCTTCTCGTCTCCGGACATGGCTCCTGAGAAGGGAAAACGGAGGACAAAGAAGAAGAAAACCAACAGGACGACGAGCCCTCGCTCACGCCCATGCCCCAGCGGATGCGGCTACTCTCTCTCGGCGACGGACATCCACGAGGCCTGTCCTGTCTGCCTAGGGATCCTGAACGCGAGGAAAGTGCTGGAAGTCCCCGACTCCTGCTCCCATTGCCGTCAAATATCGGCGGTAGTGAGGAAACGCCGCGCGGACGCGTTGGGTAAATCCATGGCTAAGGCCGCGGCATTGAAGGTCGCACGTCGCACGAAGCTGATCGCTTCCGAACCGGAGCTCGAGAACGTGGACCTGGAATGTAACGGTCGAGTCGGAGAGAACAATGTGTCAGACTCCTCAGTTGCCGTCGAGGACTCGACACCTGAAGTGTCTGACCAAGACGCAGAGTACGGTTACAGAGGAGAAAGTGTGGATTCCTCCCAGACAGAGCGCAAATCCTACCGGAACCGGACTTGTCGATCTCTGCTCTGTTCAACCTGTGCCATAGGGTGGCAGATACCCTGTGGGTCGCGTGGCCAGACCCCACCCCTCGCCAACAGGCTACGAGGCTGGCGGGAAACTACTTCTATGCGAAGCAGCCGACAACGTCGCAGAAAATGCCAATTTTTCCGGACTTCCTCATGGAGCTCAAACGCTCCTGGGTGGAACCCGGAGCTCCCATCACACTGCCACTATCCCGACTCCTGGATGTCGCGGGAATGGAGACAGTGGGCCTCGCCAGCGCACCCCCGATAGAGGAAACTCTGGCGGCTCACCTGGTCCCCCGTAGCCACTGGGACAAAACCAGCGCTACCTAGCAAGGCCTACCGCGCTTCGCAGAAACAACTTGAGAAGTGCTACAGGGCTCATGGCCTCGCGGCTCGGGCTATGAATGCATCGACCATGGTGTAAGCGTACCTAGCAGAAAAACTGAAGGATATCCAGGTATCAAAAGACGAGCAGGCCATAACGGAGGCCATGGAGGAGGCCCGCCGTGCCTTTGACCTTATGCTCCACATGATGGGGACAATAGCCATTTCCCAAGGCAAAGCAATGGCGGAAATAGTTGTCGCCCAGCGCCATCTTTGGCTAACATTGTCGAACCTCCCGGAAAACCAGAGGTCTACTTTCCTCCAGCACCCGATCGAGTCAACGGGACTCTTCGGCGTAGCCCTGGAATGCGTCCAGGCCAGGCTGGAACAAAGGCGCAAACAGGCGGAAGCCCGCCGAGAGAGGTTGCCGAGGAAAAGCTTTGCAACCCCAAAGGAAGACATGCGTGGCCTTCCACGGAAGAGACACGCTGGTGACAGTGAAAATTTCCAGTACCGGCCGAGGGCCTCTTCAGTGACCCAGTGTGGAAAGCAGATTTGGACCTGATGAAGCAGGATAAACTGATAATTTTACAGGTTTGCCCGCCCACGTGGTACGGGAACCTAACTTTTTGAGTCCAGTCTCTCCTTGTAAAATACTATGAGGAGCTGGTGACATGTACGCGTGCACCAAACATGACTCGACTACTGTATGTGTAAACAAAACAAACACTGTTTCAGGCATGTACAAAAATAAAAGTACCAAAGCACAGACTACCCTGGTTCTTGACTCGAGTCCCATTTTTATAAAACACAAACCATGTGGTCAAACTATGAACCACGGAAAGATACACGAGCTCTGCCAGAGACGATCAGATCTCGCAATATCTTCTGTGGGGCCGACCAGCCTGCTTGAGAGAGCGTGAGAGGGGTCAAAGGCCACCCCTCCAGCGCAAAAACACAACGAGCAGCAATTCAACATGCCGTCAAGGCTCAGCGCGCACGCGCATGCCTGGAAGGCATGTCTACCAAATGATTGAGTCATGACAACAATATGTCACAGGCTCAGGTTACAGTTCACAAAAAGACTACCCCGCTTCATAGGGGTGTTGCAATCTAAGATCAATCCTACACGTGCACACGTGCTGAGGGAGGAAGTTTTGACAATGCTGCAAAAGGGAGTGATTAGTTTGGTCCCAGAACGCAAACTACGCTCTGGCCTCTACAGCAAATACTTCCTGGTACTCAAAAAGGATCATTCCCTGAGACAGATTAAGCTTACACTGCGGCAAGTTCTCCAGTCTGTGAGACCAGGAGACTACGCATGTACAATGGATTTAAAAGATGCCTATTTCCACATAAGCGTGTGAAGGAAACACAGTAAGTTCCTCCGCTTTATGTTCGAAGGGAAGGCTTATGAATTCAAAGCCTTACCCTTCGGTTTAAAGACTGCTCCTCGTACATTTACTAAATGTGTGGATGCGGCCCTGACCCCCCTTAGGAATCAAGGACTCAGGGACATGAATTACTTGGATGACCTGCTGATTCTGGCTGGAAGCAGAATGTAGGCTCAGTCACACTCCTATAGGGTGATCTCTCACCTGGAGTCTCTCAGTTTTGTCATAAACCTACAAAAAAGCGATCTAACTCCATCATGGGTTACCGTATTTCTGGGAGTACAGATCGACACTGTCCGGTACAGAGCATGGCTCTCGAAGGAACAAGTTTTCTCCATTCGCCGTTGCCTGGAAAGATTTAAAATAGACCATCGGGTCCTTGTGAAGACCTGCCAATGCCTTTTAGGCCTCTTGGCGGCAGCCATTCCCTGTGTTCCACACGCATTACTGAAAATGCGGGCCATACAAGTATGGCTAAACCAACAGATGCAACCTGCCCTGACTAATCAAGCAGGAAAGGTTAGGATAGGTTCAGAGTGCCTGAGGGCTTGGAGAGACCCGTCCGTTTTCACGGAAGGGGTTTCATTGGGAAGGGTGTCGTCTTGTGTAGTAATCATGACGGATGCCTCTAAAACAGGATGGGGGATGATCTGCAGAAATCAGAACGCCCGCGGCCTTTGGAATGAGCGGGAAGCGAGATTACATATCAACTTCCTGGAGTTGCTGGCCGTATTCCTGTCATTAAAATACTTTCAGTAAAGGTCTGATTGCTGGACAGCATATCCTGATGAAATCAAATAACAGGACCACAGTGTCCTTCATCAACAGAGAGGGAGGGACAAGGTCTCGGGCCCTCCTCGGACTGACGCAGAGGATGCCCACTTGGTGTACTCCAAGGATCCTGTCACTTAGGTCAACTTATGCCCCTGGTGATCTAAATTATGGAGCAGATGCCCTCTCAAGAGGGCCTCTCTTGGCGTCAGAATGGAGCCTGAACCCACGGATTGTGGAACAGGTCTGGTCACGATTTGGGAGAGCTTCTGTAGACTTGTTTGCTTGCATGGCTAGCTCGCAGTGTGACCTCTACTTCTCCTTGAGGGAAACAGACGCACCTTTGGGAATGGATGCTCTGGCAAACTATTGGCCATCAGGGGTGCTCTACTATGCCTTTCCGCCTGTCCTCCTGATTGGGCCGACACTGGAACAGGTACGCTAGGGAGCTCTCTCCCTGATCCTCATAGTCCCCAGATGGCCACAGAAACCGTGGTTCCCGGAGTTAATTTCAATGTTATCAGGGATACCATGGCAATTACCTCCTCACAAGGATCTGCTGACTCAGGCACGTGGGCAACTTCTACACCCACGTCCAGGGTTTTGGCAACTTTCAGCCTGGCCTTTGAAGGGAACTGGCTGAGAGCCTAAGGCTTTGGTTGCTTTATCCCAAAACAAACAGTTACAACATACACAAGGGTACCCTTTTGGTGTTTATGTTTTGCCTAGGAGATGTTTAATGTAAGGGTTTTCCCTCTCCCTAACTGATCTCCAACATCAGGATGGGCCCCACTTGTCCGTCAAGCCCTATATGTAAAAAAAGAAAAAGAAAGGTTTTTCAACTCACACTAGTGGAACACGCTTAGGCTGTCTCTAGCTGGTGTTGTTTATCTATATGCCCAGTCGAAACATCAAACTGATGTTCTTTATGTTTGGCATTTTTTCCTCTCAGCCTGTGCTCTCTACTACCTTGTAGAAAGCAACCGGGAGATGCCTGTCTTTTTAAGGCGGATGTCCTCACTTGCATTTTACTGAGCATTTCAAGGGCGTGAATGAATTACGTTCCCATAGCAAGTATGTTGCACCAAGAGACAGACTGATAAGGGAACTGAAAGTTATGCACCATAACTCATGTTCCCTGAAGGAAGGGAACAAGGTGCAACATATCTGGCCCTTTCAATGCTGAAAGCTTGGTGAAGTGCAATTTTGGAGAAAGATGGACGGGCGCCAGCCGCTTAAATACCCAGAGGGCGGGGCCTCTGGCACGACGCTAACGCCCTAGCCGTAAAGGCGTGATTGTATTCCTTCAGGTAATTGCGTGGGGGTGCAATTCCCATAGCAAGTATGTTGCACCTCGTTCCCTTCCTTCAGGGAACATGAGTTATGGTGCATAACTTTCAGTTTCTCCGATAGACTATCGGGATGATAACAGTTGATAGTGCCCATTGTATGGACTGACAACATCCGAATCCTCTGACAAATGCCATAGTTGCTTTGAGAATGCTGATGGAGAAGTACAGAGAGTGCCAGAAAGAACTCCATTGTGTCTTTGTGGATTTAGAAAAAGCATATGACAGGGTACCGAGGGAGGAGGTGTGGTATTGCATGAGGAAATCTGGAGTGGCAGAGAAGTATGTTAGACTGGTACAGGACATGTATGAGGACAGCAGGACAGTGGTGAGATGTGCTGTAGGAGTGACAGATAGCTTCAAGGTGGAGGTGGGATTGCATCAAGGATCGGCTCTGAGCCCCTTCTTGTTTGCTCTGGTGATGGACCGACTAACAGATGAGGTCAGGCAGGAATCCCCATGGACTATGATGTTTGCAGATGACATTGTGATCTGTGGTGAGAACAGGGAACAGGTGGAAGAGAACTTGGAGAGGTGGAGGTATGCACTTGAAAGAAGAGGAATGAAAGTCAGCTGTAGTAAGACAGAGTACATGTGTGTGAATGAGAGGGAGGCCAGTGGAACAGTGAGGCTACAAGGAGCAGAGGTCACAAAGGTGCAGGACTTCAAGTACGTGTGGTCCACTATCCAGGAAAATGTGGAGTGTGGGAAAGAAGTGAAAAAGAGAGTCCAGTCAGGATGGAGTGGATGGAGAAAAGTATCAGGAGTGATTTGTGACTAAAAGGTGTCAGCAAAGGTCAAAGGAAAATGTTACAAGACAGTGGTGAGACCAGCTATATTGTATGGTCTGGAGACAGTGGCACTGACAAAAAGACGGGAGAAAGAACTGGAAGTAGCCGAAATGAAGATGTTGAGGTTCTCCTTAGGAGTGACAAGGATGGATAAGATTAGGAATGAGATCATCAGAGGTACAGCACATGTTGAACAACTGGGAGATAAAGTTAGGGAGGCCAGACTGAGATGGTTTGGACATGTCCAGAGGAGGGACAGTGGGTATATTGGTAGAAGGATGTTAGAAATGCAGCTGCCAGGAAAAAGACACAGAGGAAGGCCAAAGAGGAGATATATGGATGCAGTTAGAGAGGACATGAAGGTAGTTGGAGTGAGGACAGAGGATGCAGAGGACAGAGTGAGGTGGAGGAGGATGACTCGCTGTGGCGACCCCTGAAGAGGGAACAGCCAAAAGAAGAAGAAGATACAAGGATCTAAATATATATATATGCTAAAAAATAATAATGTAATATAACATGATATATTAAACAGCAGCCTGAACATGAGTCTTTTGTGAGCAGATAGGTATGAATAAAGCAGCTTAAACAAGCTTCAGCAACAAGTCAGCAGCACGGTGGCACAACTGGTAGAGCTGCTGCCTCTCAGCGAGAAGGTTGCCGGTTCAAATCCCGGTCCGGGGCCTTTCTGGGTGGAGTTTGCATGTTCTCCCCGTGCATGCGTGGGTTTCCTCCGGGTACTCCGGTTTCCTCCCACAGACCAAAAAACATGCATGTTAGGCTGATTGGTGACTCTAAATTGACCCTAGGTGTGAGTGTGAGAGTGGATGGTTGTTTGGTGTGAGTGAGACAGGTCCCTCTTGTAAATGAGTCCCCGTGACTCAACGAGGCTAGCCTGTATAAATAAAGGCTGAATGAATGAATGAAAAAGTCATTTGCTGTGAACGAATTGTTCACAAAGGAATCTCTTCACTTCATGTTTTTAACTGAAACATGGCAACAACGTTTGGATTTTGTTCACCTGTTCGGTGCTTGCAACTCCCCGAGAAGGGCGCAGAGGAGGTGGACTGGCGACCATGTTTAATGACACTTTCTCCTGCAGACTGGTAAAACCACCATCTTTTTCTACTTTTGAACTCCAAATAATTAAAGTGGGCTCTTTTAATTAATTTTACTGTATTTTGTTATACAGGCCTCCTGGCGCAGCCGGAGAGTTTTTATCTGAATTTACTGAGCTGCTGTCCACTATCATCAAGTTAGAGAAAATTTTAATTTTGGGTGATTTCAATTTACATATTGATGATGATTCTTGTAAAGCAGCAGTTGATCTTATTTCTATTACTGAGTCTTTTCATTTTACTCAGCATGTTCATGTACCCACACATTGCAAAGGTCATACTTTGGATCTTCTTTTTTCCTTTGGCCTCAACATTGATCTTGTTTGTGTAGAGGACATATTTTTCAGTGATCACAGTTGCTTATATTTTAATGTTGTCCTTCAGCACTGATCCTGCTCCTCCTAGTCGCTTGATCCAAAAAAGAATAATAACTGAGCACACAGCCAAAACTTTTATTTTGCATTTTGATCCTTCACACTTAGTTTTTAACTCATTGAATGTGGACCTAGCAGTATTGTGTTTTAATGCTTACTGTACTGATATCTTGAATTTAATTGCACCTTTGAAACAAAGCACTGTTCGTGGTACAAACTCTCCTTGGATTAATAATGAAATCATGTCATTGAGGAGATTATGTCGGAAAACTGAACGTTTATGGAAACGTACTGATTTAGAGGTTCACAGGCTTCATTTAAATGAGATGATTAAGAATGCAAGATCAAATTATTTTGCTAATCTCATCAAATCAAAAGGACGAAATCCAAAAATCTTATTTGACACGATTAAAAACATTGTTTCTCCGATGTGTTCACTTCAAAGTAATTTTAATTTTGCTGATTGTAATTTGTTTTTAAAAAAAATTATTGACAAAGTTGCTAACATCAGAGCTGGTATCTCACTGTCAACATCCAGTTATGTGGACCCTCGACCGTTGACCTTGACGACATGGTCCTCTTTTGACCCAGTGTCCGTTAAGGACATTTCTGATCTTTTGACACACATGACAATGTCATCGAGTCCACTGGATGTTCTTCCATCATCTCTTTTTAAAGATGTTTTTAATTTTATTGGTCCCAGTGTAGTCAGCCTGATAAATGTATCTCTTAGTTCTGGATCTGTACCTCAATGTTTTAAAACTGCTGTTGTCTGTCCTCTGTTAAAAAAGCCTAACCTGGACTGCACTCTGCCTGAAAATTATAGACCCATTTCTAAACTTCCTTTATTGTCGAAAATCCTTGAGAAGGTTGTAGCTCAACAACTGAACTTTTATATTGAGGAAAATGATCTTTTGGACAGTTTCCAGTCTGGTTTTCGTAGACTGCATTCCACTGAATCTGCATTACTAAAAGTTTCTAGTGATGTGTTGATGGCAGCTGACACTGGACATTACACTGTGTTTGTTGCTTTGGACTTGACTTCAGCATTTGATACAGTGGATCACACTGTTCTCATTAACAGATTATGTGATCTGTTTGGTATTTCTGGCACGGTTTTAAATTGGTTCAATTCTTATTTATCTAATAGGTCTTTTACTGTTTTCATGAACAATGTTCATTCTGACGTTTCTGATCTGCCCTATGGGGTGCCCCAGGGTTCAGTTTTGGGCCCGATCCTCTTTTTATTGTACTTACGCCCATTAGGCTTTATCTTAAATAGCTTTAGTAACGTCTCATACCATGTGTACGCTGATGACATTCAATTATATTGTTCATTTCGACTGTCTGAATTCTATAAATTGACTGAACTCAGTAACTGCCTATCAGCCATTAAGATATGGCTTAATGATAACCACCTGCAGCTAAATGCTAACAAGACTGAAACGCTTATCGTTGCTCCGGATGATAAAATCATGGAAATTAAGAAGCATCTTGGGTTCCTAAACCTTGCAAACAAAAACAGCCTCAGATAGCTGGGTGTTCTCTTTGACAGCTCTCTGTCAATGGACAATCATTGCAAATTGTTAGTTCGAAACTGTTTTTATCATTTAGGGAATATTTCTAAGCTACGAGCTATTGTATCACAAAAGGAATTAGAAATGATTGTCCATGCATTTATTTCTTCTCGCCTAGACTATTGTAACAGCCTTTTAGTGGGGATTAGTAAATCCTCGATAGCTTCCCTTCAATCTGTGCAAAACGCTGCAGCCAGGCTTTTGACTAGAACCCCCAGAACAGCTCATATCACTCCGGTTCTGGTCTCACTACACTGGCTCCCAATTTATTTTAGGGCACATTTTAAAATTTATTATTAACTTTTAAAGCTGAGGCTTCTAAATATTTATTGGACCTTTTGAAGCCACTTTGTCCATCTAGAACTCTGAGGTCTTCCAATAAGCTACTGCTGACAGTTCCGAGAACTCATTTTAGAACTCGTGGCGATAGAGCATTTGAAGTGGTGGCTCCGAGGCGCTGGAACGCTCTCCCTATAACAATACGCTGCTCCGAGTCAACAGCTGCATTTAAAAACAGTCTTAAGACTCATCTCTTCAGACAGGCGTTTGGTTAACTTTGTACATTGTTTTTAGAGCTTGTTATGTTTTACCTTTTTGTATAGTATCTCTGTGATTTTATGATTTTATTTTTCTGTGATTTTACGATTTTATTTTCCTTTTGTGAAGCACTTTGTGACTCTCATGTCTGTGAAATGTGCTATATAAATAAAACTTACTTACTTACTTACTTACTTACTTACTTAAAGACAATAAATCAGCAACAGTAATAATCAGCAGCCCAGATAAAGTGACGGTTATTCTGGTTAGGGATTTATGAGTAAAAGCTTCAGGGTAGAAACTGCTCCTCAGTCTAGTGGTTCTACACTTCATGCTCCTCAACCTCCTGCCTGAATGGAGTGGGGCAAAACCTGTTTGTGCTGGGTGAATGGGTGTCCATGATGCAGGTGGCTCTCTTCCTGCATCTGGAGGTGTAAATGTATGTAATGGTGGGGATACTCACTCCAATAGTCTTTTGTGCAGCCTTCACCACTCTCTGCAAAGCTTTTCTTTCTGCAGCTGTGCAGCCTCCATGCCACACGTTGATACTGGAGCACAGGATGCTCTCCACTGCACACCTGTAGAAGGAGGTGAGGACTGAGCTTCCCAGTCCAATTTGAGCTTCCAATTTGATGACAATTATCACTTTGTAAATAAAAACTGTAAACCTAATTGGAGTCTTAATACCTGTTCTCTTCAGTTTCTGTATCTACCAAAATGAGATCTTCCTACTCAATTTTCACCTCAAGTTTTTGGGTTACCATTCCAGCTTTGGTACTCATAAGTAGTGCCTCAATAATAAACTTTTTTTTTTTTATGTTTTCATTTTGTTAAACAAAAATTGGAACTAAGGGTTCAAAACTTTAGGCAGCATGGTGGCACAACTGGTAGGGCTTCTGCCTCTCAGCGAGAAGGTTGCCGGTTCAAATTCCGGTCCGGGGGCCTTTCTGGGTGGAGTTTGCATGTTCTCTCCGTGCATGCGTGGGTTTCCTCCGGGTACTCTGGTTTCCTCCCACAGACCAAAAACATGCATGTTAGACTGATTGGTAACTCTAAATTGTCCCAAGGTGTGAGTGAGAGAGTGAATGATTGTTTGTCTCTATGTGTCCCTGTGATGGACTGGAGACCCGTCCACGGTGTACCCCGCCCCTCGCACTTTGATTTCTGGACATGGGCATCGGCGACCTCCGTGACCCAAAATGGAAGAAGCGGGTAAAAGATAATGGATGGAGGGATGGATGGTTCAAAACGTTTCATTAGTCTTTGCTGACCATTTAGTTTCTAATCAGTCTTACTTTTTACTTTCCAGTGAGACTTTTTTGTTGTTGTTGATTATACTGGGCAGCACGGTGGCACAACTGGTAGAGCTGCTGCCTCTCAGCGAGAAGGTTGCCGGTTCAAATCCCGGTCCGGGGCCTTTCTGGGTGGAGTTTGCATGTTCTCCCCGTGCATGCGTGGGTTTCCTCCGGGTACTCCGGTTTCCTCCCACAGACCAAAAAACATGCTTGTTAGGCTGATTGGTGACTCTAAATTGACCCTAGGTGTGAGTGTGAGAGTGGATGGTTGTTTGGTGTGAGTGAGACAGGTCCCTCTTGTAAATGAGTCCCCATGACTCAACGAGGCTAGCCTGTATAAATAAAGGTTGAATGAATGAATGAAATACTGAACGCTGCTGTTCAAGGGATATAATTTTAATCTTTTAAAGTTTGATATTATGAAAAATTATGAACAATTAATATTTTACCTGTTTTAGATAGCTTCTTTGTTGACCTTACTTTGGAGAAATACTTTAAAGGTCCACTGACATGATGTTTGAACTATGCATAAGATTGCTCAATACACACACACACATATACAT
>JBBPBX010039261.1:0-15233 GCA_038048925.1 Garcialebias charrua
GTGCAGAGACGGAACAATAACACCAGGTGTGTGCAGGGACGGAACAATAACACCAGGTGTGTGCAGGGACGGAACAATAACACCAGGTGTGTGCAGGACGGAACAATAACACCAGGTGTGTGCAGAGACAGAACAATAACACCAGGTGTGTGCAGAGACAGAACAATAACACCAGGTGTGTGCAGAGACAGAACAATAACACCAGGTGTGTGCAGGGACAGAACAGTAACACCAGGTGTGTGCAGGGACAGAACAATAACACCAGGTGTGTGCAGGGACAGAACAATAACACCAGGTGTGTGCAGAGACAGAACAATAACACCAGGTGTGTGCAGAGACAGAACAATAACACCAGGTGTGTGCAGGGACAGAACAATAACACCAGGTGTGTGCAGAGACAGAACAATAACACCAGGTGTGTGCAGAGACAGAACAATAACACCAGGTGTGTGCAGAGACAGAACAATAACACCAGGTGTGTGCAGAGACAGAACAATAACACCAGGTGTGTGCAGGGACAGAACAATAACACCAGGGGCCTCATGTACAAAGACTTGCGTGGATTTCTTACTGAAACGTGACTTACGGTCAAATCCAGAAAACTGCGTACGCACAAAAAAATCCAGATGTATCAAACCGTGCGTACACCTGAATCCACGCACATTCCTTTTGTACATCACAATTAACGTGGAACTGAGCGCACGTGAGACACCTCCCCTGACACGCCTTCATTTACATATGTTAAACAGATGCAAATTACTTCCTGCATGTGTGAAGGACATGTTTGTTTGATCCCTGCGCGATCAGAAATGATTTCTAGATTCAGGAAAATAATGAATTTAATATAATATGAGTGAGGAAAAAAATCCTAAGTAAGAATAGTAATAAAATGTGTTTATCACGCAAAGAACGAGTGATTGTGTGTCGGTATTTGTGTGTGCGCGCACCCTGCTTTGGTGCGCAACCGGCTCATCCATCCATCCTGAGTGAAAATATTAACTTTGCGCACGAGTTTATTACCATAATTACTGTAAACACAGAGGAACTTAGATGTTTGGTAGAACATAGATCTTTGTTTATTTAATAGCTGATATGAAGAAACGAGTCTCTGCGCCTCAGTGGAGAGTTTTCATGACATGACGTGATGTTGGAGTCTCCACAAACGCTGCGCGCGCCACAGCCTTTGTGCGCAATCTGTTTGTCTGTGAAGCTTTTACTCTCCTACAAGTTATAAGGTGTACTTTCACGTGTCATTTTGGAGAAATCTACAATAAACGCAGATTATGAAACACCTCCACTGCCGGCGAGGGTGCGCGCGCGCTCCAAAGCGCGACCATAACTCAGCCTTTAGAATCATGTGGATGAGACCATTCCATGATATGATCCGGCTTTGTGTGGACTGGACAGCCCCGATCGTTCTGCCAGCTCCCTCTGGAAAGCTCCTGTGGAACAGTTTAATCACTGCTTCTGTATGCACGAGTGGTGCACGGCTCCTGTGTTGCACTCCAGAGCGCAGCAGTGCCAAACTGAAAAAGGATTATTCCTGAAAACGGCTGATAAGCCATATCATAGATCAGAAAATTATATCTGTTTATAAATAAATGCTCTGCGTGTTACACTATTTATTACATCCTCCAGTAAGGCTGAATCTGTTCCTGTTAAATGTATTTTTTGCACAACTTTGCGCGTCCTTTATTTAATTGCGTCCATGTGGATGTAATAATTGTTAATCATGTGTGTTTGGTGGGAATATTAATTATTTTCACATCATGAACAGCTTCTCAGAATCACCTGTAAGTGTCGCCAAAGGAACCAAAACCACAGAAACGTGCGTAAGCCAACCTTGGAGTTGCCGTGGAGCTGCGCACATTTCCACGTTCAGTTCTGTTTTGATACATATGGAGTTTTGCGTGGAGAATGGCGTACGCAAGGTTTTTGTGCGTACGCATCGTTGATACATGAGGCCCCAGGTGTGTGCAGAGACGGAACAGTAACACCAGGTGTGTGCAGAGACGGAACAATAACACCAGGTGTGTGCAGAGACTGAACAATAACACCAGGTGTGTGCAGAGACGGAACAATAACACCAGGTGTGTGCAGGGACGGAACAATAACACCAGGTGTGTGCAGGACAGAACAATAACACCAGGTGTGTGCAAAGACAGAACAATAACACCAGGTGTGTGCAGAGACAGAACAATAACACCAGGTGTGTGCAGAGACAGAACAATAACACCAGGTGTGTGCAGAGACAGAACAATAACACCAGGTGTGTGCAGAGACAGAACAATAACACCAGGTGTGTGCAGAGACAGAACAATAACACCAGGTGTGTGCAGAGACAGAACAATAACACCAGGTGTGTGCAGAGACAGAACAATAACACCAGGTGTGTGCAGAGACAGAACAATAACACCAGGTGTGTGCAGAGACAGAACAATAACACCAGGTGTGTGCAGAGACAGAACAATAACACCAGGTGTGTGCAGAGACAGAACAATAACACCAGGTGTGTGCAGAGACAGAACAATAACACCAGGTGTGTGCAGAGACAGAACAATAACACCAGGTGTGTGCAGAGACAGAACAATAACACCAGGTGTGTGCAGAGACAGAACAATAACACCAGGTGTGTGCAGAGACAGAACAATAACACCAGGTGTGTGCAGAGACAGAACAATAACACCAGGTGTGTGCAGAGACAGAACAATAACACCAGGTGTGTGCAGAGACAGAACAATAACACCAGGTGTGTGCAGAGACAGAACAATAACACCAGGTGTGTGCAGAGACAGAACAATAACACCAGGTGTGTGCAGAGACAGAACAATAACACCAGGTGTGTGCAGAGACAGAACAATAACACCAGGTGTGTGCAGAGACAGAACAATAACACCAGGTGTGTGCAGAGACAGAACAATAACACCAGGTGTGTGCAGAGACAGAACAATAACACCAGGTGTGTGCAGAGACAGAACAATAACACCAGGTGTGTGCAGAGACAGAACAATAACACCAGGTGTGTGCAGAGACAGAACAATAACACCAGGTGTGTGCAGAGACAGAACAATAACACCAGGTGTGTGCAGAGACAGAACAATAACACCAGGTGTGTGCAGAGACAGAACAATAACACCAGGTGTGTGCAGAGACAGAACAATAACACCAGGTGTGTGCAGAGACAGAACAATAACACCAGGTGTGTGCAGAGACAGAACAATAACACCAGGTGTGTGCAGAGACAGAACAATAACACCAGGTGTGTGCAGAGACAGAACAATAACACCAGGTGTGTGCAGAGACAGAACAATAACACCAGGTGTGTGCAGAGACAGAACAATAACACCAGGTGTGTGCAGAGACAGAACAGTAACACCAGGTGTGTGCAGGGACAGAACAATAACACCAGGTGTGTGCAGAGACAGAACAATAACACCAGGTGTGTGCAGAGACAGAACAATAACACCAGGTGTGTGCAGGGACAGAACAGTAACACCAGGTGTGTGCAGGGACGGAACAGTAACACCAGGTGTGTGCAGGGACGGAACAGTAACACCAGGTGTGTGCAGGGACGGAACAGTAACACCAGGTGTGTGCAGAGACAGAACAATAACACCAGGTGTGTGCAGAGACAGAACAATAACACCAGGTGTGTGCAGAGACAGAACAATAACACCAGGTGTGTGCAGAGACAGAACAATAACACCAGGTGTGTGCAGGGACAGAACAGTAACACCAGGTGTGTGCAGGGACAGAACAGTAACACCAGGTGTGTGCAGGGACAGAACAGTAACACCAGGTGTGTGCAGGGACAGAACAGTAACACCAGGTGTGTGCAGGGACAGAACAGTAACACCAGGTGTGTGCAGGGACAGAACAATAACACCAGGTGTGTGCAGAGACAGAACAATAACACCAGGTGTGTGCAGAGACAGAACAATAACACCAGGTGTGTGCAGGACAGAACAATAACACCAGGTGTGTGCAGAGACAGAACAATAACACCAGGTGT
This sequence comes from Garcialebias charrua, assembly GCA_038048925.1. NCBI lineage: Eukaryota > Metazoa > Chordata > Actinopteri > Cyprinodontiformes > Rivulidae > Garcialebias > Garcialebias charrua. The sequence continues at coordinate 4,013 of JBBPBX010039261.1, forward strand.
GTGCAGAGACAGAACAATAACACCAGGTGTGTGCAGAGACAGAACAATAACACCAGGTGTGTGCAGAGACAGAACAATAACACCAGGTGTGTGCAGGGACAGAACAATAACACCAGGTGTGTGCAGAGACAGAACAATAACACCAGGTGTGTGCAGAGACAGAACAATAACACCAGGTGTGTGCAGAGACAGAACAATAACACCAGGTGTGTGCAGAGACAGAACAATAACACCAGGTGTGTGCAGAGACAGAACAATAACACCAGGTGTGTGCAGGGACAGAACAATAACACCAGGTGTGTGCAGAGACAGAACAATAACACCAGGTGTGTGCAGAGACAGAACAATAACACCAGGTGTGTGCAGGGACAGAACAATAACACCAGGTGTGTGCAGAGACAGAACAATAACACCAGGTGTGTGCAGGGACAGAACAGTAACACCAGGTGTGTGCAGGGACAGAACAATAACACCAGGTGTGTGCAGGGACAGAACAGTAACACCAGGTGTGTGCAGGGACAGAACAATAACACCAGGTGTGTGCAGAGACAGAACAATAACACCAGGTGTGTGCAGAGACAGAACAATAACACCAGGTGTGTGCAGAGACAGAACAATAACACCAGGTGTGTGCAGAGACAGAACAATAACACCAGGTGTGTGCAGGGACAGAACAGTAACACCAGGTGTGTGCAGGGACAGAACAATAACACCAGGTGTGTGCAGAGACAGAACAATAACACCAGGTGTGTGCAGAGACAGAACAATAACACCAGGTGTGTGCAGAGACAGAACAATAACACCAGGTGTGTGCAGAGACAGAACAATAACACCAGGTGTGTGCAGAGACAGAACAATAACACCAGGTGTGTGCAGAGACGGAACAATAACACCAGGTGTGTGCAGAGACGGAACAATAACACCAGGTGTGTGCAGAGACGGAACAATAACACCAGGTGTGTGCAGAGACGGAACAATAACACCAGGTGTGTGCAGGGACGGAACAATAACACCAGGTGTGTGCAAGGACAGAACAATAACACCAGGTGTGTGCAGAGACAGAACAATAACACCAGGTGTGTGCAGAGACAGAACAATAACACCAGGTGTGTGCAGGGACAGAACAGTAACACCAGGTGTGTGCAGAGACAGAACAATAACACCAGGTGTGTGCAGAGACAGAACAATAACACCAGGTGTGTGCAGAGACAGAACAATAACACCAGGTGTGTGCAGAGACAGAACAATAACACCAGGTGTGTGCAGAGACAGAACAATAACACCAGGTGTGTGCAGAGACAGAACAATAACACCAGGTGTGTGCAGAGACAGAACAATAACACCAGGTGTGTGCAGGGACAGAACAGTAACACCAGGTGTGTGCAGAGACAGAACAATAACACCAGGTGTGTGCAGAGACAGAACAATAACACCAGGTGTGTGCAGAGACAGAACAATAACACCAGGTGTGTGCAGAGACAGAACAATAACACCAGGTGTGTGCAGAGACAGAACAATAACACCAGGTGTGTGCAGAGACAGAACAATAACACCAGGTGTGTGCAGAGACAGAACAATAACACCAGGTGTGTGCAGAGACAGAACAGTAACACCAGGTGTGTGCAGAGACAGAACAATAACACCAGGTGTGTGCAGAGACAGAACAATAACACCAGGTGTGTGCAGAGACAGAACAATAACACCAGGTGTGTGCAGAGACAGAACAATAACACCAGGTGTGTGCAGAGACGGAACAATAACACCAGGTGTGTGCAGAGACGGAACAATAACACCAGGTGTGTGCAGAGACGGAACAATAACACCAGGTGTGTGCAGAGACGGAACAATAACACCAGGTGTGTGCAGAGACGGAACAATAACACCAGGTGTGTGCAGAGACGGAACAATAACACCAGGTGTGTGCAGGGACGGAACAATAACACCAGGTGTGTGCAAGGACAGAACAATAACACCAGGTGTGTGCAGAGACAGAACAATAACACCAGGTGTGTGCAGAGACAGAACAATAACACCAGGTGTGTGCAGGGACAGAACAGTAACACCAGGTGTGTGCAGAGACAGAACAATAACACCAGGTGTGTGCAGAGACAGAACAATAACACCAGGTGTGTGCAGAGACAGAACAATAACACCAGGTGTGTGCAGAGACAGAACAATAACACCAGGTGTGTGCAGAGACAGAACAATAACACCAGGTGTGTGCAGAGACAGAACAATAACACCAGGTGTGTGCAGAGACGGAACAATAACACCAGGTGTGTGCAGAGACGGAACAATAACACCAGGTGTGTGCAGAGACGGAACAATAACACCAGGTGTGTGCAGGACGGAACAATAACACCAGGTGTGTGCAGGGACGGAACAATAACACCAGGTGTGTGCAAGGACAGAACAATAACACCAGGTGTGTGCAGAGACAGAACAATAACACCAGGTGTGTGCAGAGACAGAACAATAACACCAGGTGTGTGCAGGGACAGAACAGTAACACCAGGTGTGTGCAGAGACAGAACAATAACACCAGGTGTGTGCAGAGACAGAACAATAACACCAGGTGTGTGCAGAGACAGAACAATAACACCAGGTGTGTGCAGAGACAGAACAATAACACCAGGTGTGTGCAGAGACAGAACAATAACACCAGGTGTGTGCAGAGACAGAACAATAACACCAGGTGTGTGCAGAGACAGAACAATAACACCAGGTGTGTGCAGAGACAGAACAATAACACCAGGTGTGTGCAGAGACAGAACAATAACACCAGGTGTGTGCAGAGACAGAACAATAACACCAGGTGTGTGCAGAGACAGAACAATAACACCAGGTGTGTGCAGAGACAGAACAATAACACCAGGTGTGTGCAGAGACGGAACAATAACACCAGGTGTGTGCAGAGACGGAACAATAACACCAGGTGTGTGCAGAGACGGAACAATAACACCAGGTGTGTGCAGGACGGAACAATAACACCAGGTGTGTGCAGGGACGGAACAATAACACCAGGTGTGTGCAAGGACAGAACAATAACACCAGGTGTGTGCAGAGACAGAACAATAACACCAGGTGTGTGCAGAGACAGAACAATAACACCAGGTGTGTGCAGGGACAGAACAGTAACACCAGGTGTGTGCAGAGACAGAACAATAACACCAGGTGTGTGCAGAGACAGAACAATAACACCAGGTGTGTGCAGAGACAGAACAATAACACCAGGTGTGTGCAGAGACAGAACAATAACACCAGGTGTGTGCAGAGACAGAACAATAACACCAGGTGTGTGCAGGGACAGAACAATAACACCAGGTGTGTGCAGAGACAGAACAATAACACCAGGTGTGTGCAGAGACAGAACAATAACACCAGGTGTGTGCAGAGACAGAACAATAACACCAGGTGTGTGCAGAGACAGAACAATAACACCAGGTGTGTGCAGAGACAGAACAATAACACCAGGTGTGTGCAGAGACAGAACAATAACACCAGGTGTGTGCAGAGACAGAACAATAACACCAGGTGTGTGCAGAGACAGAACAATAACACCAGGTGTGTGCAGAGACAGAACAATAACACCAGGTGTGTGCAGAGACAGAACAAAACACCAGGTGTGTGCAGAGACAGAACAATAACACCAGGTGTGTGCAGAGACAACAATAACACCACGTGTGTGCAGAGACAACAATAACACACCAGGTGTGTGCAGAGACAGAACAATAACACCAGGTGTGTGCAGAGACAACAATAACACTAGGTGTGTGCAGGGACAGAACAATAACACCAGGGGCCTCATGTATCAACCATGCGTGCGCACAAAAACATTGCGCACGTCACTTTCCACGCAAAAGCCCGTATGTATCAAAACTGAACTGAACGTGAATATATGCGCATCCAGGTACATATCCACGCAAGCTCCCGAGCAGGCGTACGCACGTTTCTGTGGTTCTTGTTCCTTTGGCGACACTTACAGGTGTTTCAGAGAAACTGAAGCCCCACAGTCTGTGGTTGACTTTAAGAGCGGCTTGAAGACCTTTCTTTTCAACCGAGCATACTCTTCCTCCTCATGATTCTACTTTTGATCTGAGTTGATACTGTTGTTGATTTTAATTGTTTTATTATTTGTCTTATTGACATTCAAATATGTTGCACCTTGTAGCACTTTGAGATTTCCATTAATGAAAAGTGCGTTATAAATTGAATTCATTATTATTATTATTATTATTATTATTAACAGTTCAAGATGTGAAAATGATTAATATTCCCTCCAAACACACGATTAACAAGTATTACATCCACATGACGCAGTGAAATAAAGGACGCGCAACGTTGTGCCAAAAATAAATTTAACAGGAACGGATTCATTCAGCCTTACTGGAGGTTATAATAAATAGTGTAACACGCAGAGCATTTATTTAGAAACAGATATAGTTTTCCGATCTAGGATATGGCTTATCAGCCGTTTTCAGAAATAATAATTTTCCAGTTTGGCACTGCATGCTGCGCTCTGGGGAGCCGTGCATCACGCGTGCATACAGAAGCAGCGGTCAAACTGTTCCACAGAGGGAGCTGCAGGTCGATCGGGACTGTGCAGTCCAGTCCACACAAAGCCGGATCATGTCCAATGGAATGGTCTCATCCATATGTTTCCAAAGGCTGAGTGGTCGCGCTTGGAGCGCGCGCGCACCCTCACCGGTGTCGACACGGCAGCTGGAGGTGTTTCATTATCTGCGTTTATTGTAGATTTCTCCAAAATGACACGTGAAAGTACACCTTATATAACTTGTAGGAGAGCAAAAGCTTCACAGACAGACTGCGCACAGGGCTGCGGGGCGCGCGCTGCGTCTGGAGACTCCAACATCATGTCATGAAAAGTCTCCACCAAGACGCACAGACTCGTTTCTTCACATCATCTACATAAACAAAGATCTATGTTCTAGCAAACATCCAAGTAAGTTCCTCTGTGTTTACAGTAATAATGGTAATAAACTCGTGCGCAAAGTTAATATTTCCACACAGAATGAATGAATGAGCCGGTTCGCGCACCACAGCAGGGTGCGCGCGCACACAAATACCGACAATCACTCGTTCTTTGCATGATGAACACATTTTATTACTATTCTTACTTAGGATGTTTGTCCTCACTCATATTATATTGAATTCATTATTTTCCCGAATCTAGAAATGATTTCTGATCGCGCAGGGATCAAACAAACATGTCCTTCACACATGCAGGAAGTAATTTGCATCTGTTTAACATATGTAAATGTAGGCGTGTCAGGGGAGGTGTCTCACGTGCGCTCAGTTCCACGTCAATTGTGATGTACAAAAGGAATGTGCGTGGATTCAGGTGTACGCACAGCTTGATAAATCTGGATCTTTTTGTGCGTAGACACTTTTCTGGATTTCACCGTACGTCACTTTTCAGTAGGAAATCCACGCAGGTTTTTGATACATGAGGCCCCAGGTGTGTGCAGAGACAACAATAACACCAGGTGTGTGCAGAGACAGAACAATAACACCAGGTGTGTGCAGAGACAACAATAACACTAGGTGTGTGCAGGGACAGAACAATAACACCAGGTGTGTGCAGAGACAGAACAATAACACCAGGTGTGTGTAGAGACAACAACACCAGGAGACTCATGTACAAAGACTTGCGTGGACTTCTTACTGAAAAGTGACGTACGGTCAAATCCAGAAAACGGCGTACGCACAAAAAAATCCAGATGTATCAAACTGTGCGTACGCCGGAATCCACGCACATTGCTTTTGTACATCACAATCAACGTGGAATTGAGCGCACATGAGAGTGGCCGACTCCGCCTTTGACACGCCTCCATATAAATATGCAAATTCATTTAAATATGCCCTGCACCAGAGGAATGTCGTCATTGCTCTATTGCAAATCATGTCGAAACGTGGAAAAAAGAGGAACTTCACGGACTGTGAACTGGAGACACTTCTGAGTGAGGTAGAGGCACGGAAAAAGGTTTTGTTTGGCACGCGTAGGCAAGGGGGGTTCGGGGGGTTCGAACGAACCACCCACTTTTAAACGAGAAGTTGACCAAGCTATACTAACATGCCTAGATAGGTCACTGGGAAGCGCGTTTGCCTTCCGTCCCAAACCTCATGAGTTCAATTCCCACATGGTACAACGTTTTTTTTTTTTATTCATTCCAGATTTAAAGAACACAAGAAAACTATTTAAAAAAAACAACAAGAAATAAAACAATACATGAAATGAAAGGAAGCAGAAGATTTCTTGTTGTTTTTTAAATAGTTTTCTTGTGTTTTTTAAATCTGGAATGAATAAAAAAAAAAAAAACGTTGTACCATGCGGGAATTGAACTCATGAGGTTTGGGACGGAAGGCGAACGCGCTTCCCAGTGACCTATCTAGGCATGTTAGTATAGCTTGGTCAACTTCTTATTTAAACGAACCGCACCTCATAAGGCCATTGTTGTCAATATTGTTGCCACTATTTTGCGCATGCTTTTGTATCCACTCATCTAATTGCGTCCATGTGGATGTAATAATTGTTAATCATGTGTGTTTGGTGGGAATAATAATTATTTTCACATCATGAACAGTTTCTCAGAATCACCTGTAAGTGTCGCCAATGGAACCAAAACCACAGAAACGTGCGTACGCCAGCCTTGGAGTTGCCGTGGGGCTGCGCACATTTCCACGTTCAGTTCTGTTTTGATACATACGGAGTTTTGCGTGGAAAATGGCGTACGCAAGGTTTTTGTGCGTACGTACCGTTGATACATGAGGCCCCAGGTGTGTGCAGAGACAGAACAATAACACCAGGTGTGTGCAGAGACAGAACAATAACACCAGGTGTGTGCAGAGACAGAACAATAACACCAGGTGTGTGCAGAGACAACAATAACACCAGGTGTGCAGGGACGAGCTCATTAGGAGGACATGGACGTACGTAAGGTGTGTTTCTCTCCTCGGCTCCAGTAGAGCGGCCGTGTTTGGAGCTGCTGCACGTCATCTCGTACGGATACAGAAGCCTCTGACGCTTCCTGCAGCATCTCCAGCTCCTGAGGGATCAAACTTCATTAAAACTATAATATTAGTGGAGATACCCTGATGCATGCTCAATAATCCAGGTAGAAAAATCTAAAAAAGCTAAGTCTGGTCCTCTGGACATTTAAAAAACAAAACAAAGCAAAAAAAATGGTAGAAACGTTTCGTCTTTCGTCCAAAAGACTTCCTCAGTCTGAGAAGCTGTATTCAGCTCAGTCTTATAAGACTGAGCGGAATACAACTATATATATCTATATAGCAGTTAGCAGCCAGTGTGTTACTCTGCAGCCTTATTGCTCGTTTTCGAAGAGTCAGACGAAGAGTTTTTAACATGGAGGGTGAACTTATGGATGTTTCTCAGCGGCCTACGCGACGCGTCAGCGCCTCATTTGCCCTGCCCAAAATGGCGTCTGCCTCTGGGTCTGACTCAGGGTCCCCTTTGGAGGGCGGAGTTAATGTAAACAGATTTTTGAAGGGCGTGGCCTTATCATAAACAGCCTGTTCAGAACGGAAGTGAGAAAAGGCACAACTAGAAAGGGGATATTTTATTATCTAAGAATTATTTTGTGCATTAAATTGAATGAACATGGTCTGGATAGCCCACAGACATACCATAAAAATTTATAAAACCAATATTTGGTCTCCTTTAACGACTTTCAACTCCCTGAGAGTCAGAGATGTGCTGTAACAAAATTAATTCATTCAACCTTTATTTAGTCAGGTAAATCTCATTGAGCCTTGTGGACTTAAAAAAAAAAAATCACTTAAATCTTTCCCCAAAGTATCAAACTCTTTTAACAAAACACTGAATCTAATTTCTAGATGATCCAACAGCTGTTCTGTATTAAATAAATATCCTGACAGCGTCTCTGGTCCAAGTTTGAAAACAAAACCACCATCAGAGAAAAGCAGATCACAGGGTTTCATGAAGACAAGGTTTCTCATTCAGAGATGACAGGAAGTAGACTGCAGCCTGCGCCTACGATACGTGTGTACAGCAATCATTCCTAATACTGTAATTAAATATACTGTATGGAAAATGGACTGCACCTTTTAATCTAATCAAGATACTCTAAGCTCTTTACAACACAATCCTTTGCCCTCCACCTCCACACAAACATTCATACAGCGCTCTACTACATCTCTATTGATAAATCAGAGCCTTAGATCACATTCTTACGCCGATGGGACACACATCAGGGGTTCAGTGTCTTGCCCAGGGACACTTCAACATGCATGATGGTGGAATTGAACCCCCCCAACTCTCCCATTGGAGGACGACTGCTCAGCCACAGATGCCTCGAGATTCTTGCCTACAGATTCCTACATTTATTTATTTGTCTTTATTTTTTATTTTTAAGAGCCTCGGGGATGTGGTAGCTTAGTGGTCATTGCTGCGGCATAAAACAATCGTCAAATCTTTCATGTGTTTTCACGAACTGAGGCTACTGGAGAAAGGATCAGCCAAAGAAATTTATTTTTTTTATTTTTTTTTACAAGAGACTACATCTGAATAATAAATGATTCGGTTAGTATAAGGGACAATTCAACTGGCAAGTATTACAAATTTTCACGTTAAAGGCATCTTTGAGATTTTTATTAATGAAAAGTGCGGTATAAATTGAATTTATTATTATTATTATTATTATCTCACTGTTTTTTTGTGGGGGTTTTTTACGGAATGTTTCCAAACACACTAATTGTGTTTAATTACTGAAAGTACAGTGCTGATCACATTAATAGTGATTACGATTCATTCCATAACTAAGCAACCTTATGTTAGTCACATGTCATGCTCTTAAACACTCATCAGAAACTACATATACTGTGTACTCTGTAGAAGCAGAACATTGACTCAGTGATGCTAGAGTACTAACACAAATATATGTACACATCAAAATACCATACAGATCATTGTTGAATTTTTTTTATGTCTTTTAAATTCCTTAGAAAATTTATGTCATTTTCCAAGTTTTCCGTGATTTCCAGAGTTGCTGGGAACCCTGAAGTCAGACATCAGCTTTTGTTTTTATGGAGTGTGGACCCAATCTGGAAAGCTACTGGACTAAACTCTTTAATATAGTACAGGATAAACGTTTTAACATTTGATTCCATACTTGCACCTGCTGATATCTGCCCAGTGGTTCACAAGATATTTTGCTAACTGTACAGACAAACAAACACGAAGAAAAACTTTTTACTCCACTTTCAGGCAATAAAAATAAGAAGATTTAAACAAGTTTATCCAAACCTAAATCTATACTGTCCTTAAAAAGCTCATGTTGATATCTGCTGTCAGTTAGAGACGTGCAAGCTCCTGTAGATGGAAGTAAAAACTCAGTTTAAAGCTAAAGACGCCGACTAGATTGTGAAATTACTATAGTAGGAATATTTACAAGCAAATTAGGAAAGTCTGGATGAAACACAGTTATATATGGGCTGAAACAGTAACGATGCCCTCTTTGCCCAGTACCTCTCACCCCAATAGTTGCTAAATGCTTTGAAAAACTGGTCATGACCCACATCACAACAACCATGAACATCAACAAGGACCCTCACCAGCACGCATACCACGAGAACTGATTTCATGCTGCTGTATTCATTCATACCCATCTGCTCACCACAGACTCATGTTCGGGCTGCTGTCGATACGCCGTATTGTTTTACATTATTAGTGTTTAGCGTACATCTTAGATCCTTATATACAGTTTCTTTTTACACTTTATATTTTTGCTATTTTGGGGTGTAACTGGGACCCTAAGTGCATAATTCCGTTCCACCTCATGTACAATAAACTTGACTTGAACTTAGTTCGAGTACCGTGTTGCAGGCCAGCAGCTGCTGGTGGACCCTCTGGAAGATCTCCGTCTCTGAGCTGAAGCTGGGCGGCTCTCTGTTGCAGTACGGTTTCATGTCCGAGTCGTAAACGTGGCTGAAGGTCGTCATCAGCTGCTGGAGGTCACACGCTGCCAAACGCAACGAACACGGAGAGAAGACGGACGGAGTCTGGCTGTCGTCGTTCAAGAAGTCACACTGAGGAGAAACAGCCAAACACATCTTTCAGCTTTTGTCTCGTATGTCGTTTAAAACTCCTGACAGTAGTCAAGATGGCTGCCACAGCTAATCGACATTAACTAGTCACAACTCAGTCAAATCTACAGAAAATGAAACAAAATATCATCGAGTCATTCACAAGCGTTTTGCACACTGTGACATCATATTTGAACTAAACGACTTTAACTCCATCATTTCCCAACTCAAACAGCGTAACCTGACGTGAGGCCTTTAACTTTAAATGTGGCGCTTCTCAAAGCCAACATTTAAATGTTTATATCTCTAGATGTTTGTTTGGAAGTGAGACAAAAAGTGTTCTGCTTCAACTGAAGAACAGCTTAGAAAAATTATATATTTTTTCTGTGATAAACACATTAGTATATGAAACCAGCTTTGTTCTGATCATGTTGGAGCTAAAAGGTATTTAGCTCTCAGATATCAGGAGTTCTGACTCTAGAATTACAGCAGACATGACTTACCTTCGACTGCAGCTCCTTCAGTTCTGTTTGAGTTGACTGAAGCGCAGCAGAAACATCAGCAAGCTCTTCTCTTGGTTTATTAGATGATTTAGTGCCTTTACGTAACGCCCTGTAAAACAAGAAGTGGCAGCCATTTTAAACATCAATAACTTTTACATTAATGTTGCACACTGCTTCATTCTCTGAACAATAAAATTCTGAGAGAAGCTATACGTCCGTCACTGTGACGGAAACAGTCTCAGCAGAGATGGATAACTTGCTTTAGCTGTGCAGGCCAGGGGTCGAGTGTGGGTCTGAGCATCTGTGTGAGGTTCTGCAGATTCTCTGCAGCAAAAAGCTCGTTTAGAAGAGCCTCTCCATTTGTTCTGTTCCCAGCAGACTTTTTCCATCCAGGGAAGAGCGTCAGGAGCTGCTCCAGGAACTGAAGTTGCCGCAGAGGACTCGCTTTTCCCTTAATGGAACACACACAGAGGACGCTCGTTTACGAACACAACCTATGCATTTAGAGAAGAGTAGAACATGTAGAACTTCATTCAATCTCTCACCATTATCAAATCCAGATCATCAGCTTTACTCAGCATCAAGTCATGGCCAAAAGCAGCCATTTCTGTTTATAGAAGAAGAAAAAAAGAAAA
>JBBPBX010039262.1:0-11034 GCA_038048925.1 Garcialebias charrua
TATATATATATATATATATATATATATATATATACAGGGAACCCTCGAGTTACGTCAGGGATCCGGACCTACGGGTGTGACTTAGGTCGATTCTGTCGTATCTCGCGGACCAAAAACACGTGCCTGTCGTAGGTCCGCATTTCTGACGTAGGTCGAGGCTATACCGCTAACGGAGCGCCGCACACACATTTAACGGCATGAGAATGAACAAGCGGACATCCTGTGCCATAAACATGCACAGAACTTTATTTACAAACACTTAGATAACACATTATACCACACATTCATCCATAAACACACAAAACCAGTACAGCATGTACTGTACAGGTAAAGTACTGTACAGTAATGTTTTTTTCAGCACAGACAAAGCATACAAAATACAAATCTCTTCCTGAACAGTTCTCAGCCATAATCTGCAAATGAGTTCAACCATGAAACATGAACACTTCTCTTTGAGCAGCAGCTGTTAACATCAAAATGCAGCAAATGATAAGGAACTCCCATGCATCCATCCATCCATGCATCCATCAGCAGCAAAAACATGTCAACCATGAAACCTGATCACCTCTCTTAGTGCAGCAGCTGTTAACATCAAAATGCAGCAAATGATAAGGAACTCCCATGCATCCATCCATCCATCCAGCAGCAGCAAAAACATGTCAACCATGAAACATGAACACTTCTCTTTGAGCAGCAGCTGTTAACATCAAAATGCAGCAAATGATAAGGAACTCCCATGCATCCATCCATCCATCCATCCATCCAGCAGCAAAAACATGTCAACCATGAAACCTGATCACCTCTCTTAGTGCAGCAGCTGTTAACATCAAAATGCAGCAAATGATAAGGAACTCCCATGCATCCATCCATCCATCCAGCAGCAGCAAAAACATGTCAACCATGAAACATGAACACTTCTCTTTGAGCAACAGCTGTTTACATCAAAATGCAGCAAATGATAAGGAACTCCCATGCATCCATCCATCCATCCATCCATCCAGCAGCAAAAACATGTCAACCATGAAACCTGATCACCTCTCTTAGTGCAGCAGGTGTTAACATCAAAATGCAGCAAATCAACCGGAACTCCCATGCATTCATTCATCCATCCATCCAGCAGCAGCAAAAACATGTCAACCATGAAACATGAACACTTCTCTTTGAGCAGCAGCTGTTAACATCAAAATGCAGCAAATGATAAGGAACTCCCATGCATCCATCCATCCATGCATCCAGCAGCAGCAAAAACATGTCAACCATGAAACATGAACACTTCTCTTTGAGCAGCAGCTGTTAACATCAAAATGCAGCAAATGATAAGGAACTCCCATGCATCCATCCATCCATGCATCCAGCAGCAGCAAAAACATGTCAACCATGAAACATGAACACTTCTCTTTGAGCAGCAGCTGTTAACATCAAAATGCAGCAAATGATAAGGAACTCCCATGCATCCATCCATCCATGCATCCAGCAGCAGCAAAAACATGTCAACCATGAAACATGAACACTTCTCTTTGAGCAGCAGCTGTTAACATCAAAATGCAGCAAATGATAAGGAACTCCCATGCACCAATCATGCACCAAATCAGCCGAATCATCAGAAACATGTTGCAACCATCATGTTTTTGAAACCAGTGCAGTCCATGTGGTGTTTGTGTTTGTGTGCAGTCCATGTGCATGAAAAAGTCCATGAACTCTAAAAAAGCTAGAAGCAGCAGAAAAAGGAAACAAGGAAACAAAATGTCCTTACTTTGACTGAAGTGTAGGTAGACACTGATGTTTTTCTCAAGTTCAAACCTGGATCAGATGGAACTGCTTAGCCAGTGCTCAACCATGAATGATGGGAGCATTTTAGGCCAGGTGTGGGCTCAGCGGTGTGGTCCTGATGTGAACAGTTCTGTCCATCAGAACGTTTGCTTTTCTCTCTCTCGCCGAAACTCAACAACGTGGTCAAGATGGCGCGTCCCTTTAAATAGTACGGCAGTGTCGCCCCACCCCTACTCCAGGGTCACGCGCACTGTCATGCACTAACACTCAAGGCACTGTACCCCTCCCCCACCTTGCCGCTTGCCGTAGTGTCGCACTTTTTTTGCCGTATCTCGATTACATACTTCTAATGTACCTCTGTCGTAAGTCCGTTTTTTTGGTCGTATGTCGACGGCATTCTTTCAAAGAGGCAAATCGTAAGTCTGCGTTGCCGTAGGTCGCAGGTGTCGTACCTCGAGGGTTCCCTGTATATACTGTATATATGCTGTATATATAGTCAGAGTCAGAGAGTCAGAGTCAGAGAGTCTTTATTGTCATTTGCACCGCATGTGGTACATGTGATGAAAACGAGATTATGTACACAGGGTCCCAGTTACATCCAACAACAAATGCAAGAGAAAAACAGTAATAACATCTAGGATTAACTAAGAAAAACATCAACTAGTAATACACTAAGCCCTAATGTAATAGAAAAACATCATTATAAACAGCAGCACGAACACGAGTCTGTATGAGCAGATGGTCACAAATGAACACAGCAACAAGAAAACAGATCAGCATCAGCATGATGTGATATTTTGCAGTGTTTATTCGTGTTGATTATTTATTCATGAGTCTAACAGCCTCAGGGTAGAAGCTGTTCCTCAGTCTAGTGGTTCTACATTTGATGCTCCTCAACCTCCGTCCTGAGGGGAGTGGGGCAAAGAGTGAGTGTGCTGGGTGAGTGAGGTCTTTCATGATGCAGGTGGCTCTTTTCCTGCATCTGGAGGTGTAAATGTCTGTGATGGTGGGGAGACTGACTCCAACAGACTTCTGTGCAGCCTTCACCACTCTCTGTAGAGCTTTCCTCTCTGCAACTGTGCAGCCTCCATGCCACACGTTGATGCTGGAGCACAGGATGCTCTCCACTGCACACCTGTAGAAGGAGGTGAGGACTGGGCTGCTCAGACCAGCACGTCTCAGTCGTCTGAGGAAGTAGAGTCTCTGATGACCTTTCTTGATCAGGCTGGTGGTGTTGTTGCTCCAGCTGAGGTTATCATTCAAGTGTACACCCAAGTACTTGTAGCTGGAGACCACTTCCACTGCAGATCCACTTATGTTCAGTGGGGTGTGGGTGTGTTTGTTCCTTCTGAAGTCCACAATCATCTCCTTTGTCTTCTTCACATTCATGTGAAGGTTATTCTCTTTGCACCAGCTCTCCAGGTGTTCCACCTCCTGTCTGTAGCTGGACTCATCATTGTTTGTGATGCATCCCACCACCGCTGTATCATCTGCAAACTTAACAATATGACAGCCTGGATGTGTGGCTGTACAATCATATGTGAGCAGAGTGAACAGAAGAGGGCTCAGCACACATCCTTGAGGAGAGCCAGTGCTGAGGGTATGGTGGAGGAGGAGAAGTTGTGGATCTTCACGGACTGTGGTCTGTTTGTTAAGAAGTCTAGTACCCAGTTACAAACGGAGGGGCTTAGTCCAAGTGTGGATAGTTTGTCTATCAGAGTTTGGGGGATCATGGTGTTGAAGGCAGATGTGAAGTCCACAAAGAGCATGCGCACGTATGAGTCCTTCTGATCCAGGTGGGTGAGAGCAGTGTGGACCACAGAGGAGATGGCGTCCTCTGTTGATCGGTTCTCGCGGTATGCATACTGATGAGGGTCCTCGTTGATGTTGACGGTTGTCTTGATGTGGGACATGACCAGTTTCTCAAAACATTTAGCGACTATCGGGGTGAGGGCCACCGGTCTATAGTCATTCAGACCAGTCACTGTGGAGCTCTTTGGAACTGGGATGATGGTGGCGGTCTTCAGGCAGGTGGGAACTGACTCCAGTGCAAGTGAGGTGGTGAAGATGTCAGCCAGCCTGCCTGAGACCGCCACCATCATCCCAGTTCATATACTGTATATATACTGGACTATTGCAATGGTTTGTTATCTAGGCGACTACAGGGGGACAAATAATAGTTTTCATTTGATATTATTTTTATCTTAACGTGATTCTTCACCTGTCCTGCCATTGTGTATCTGTTCCTCTCAAAACCAGCCGGTCGAAGCAGATGGCTGCTTGTCCTGAGTCTGGTTCTGCTAAAGGTATCTTCCTCATGAGGGAGTTTTTCCTTTCCACTGTCGCCTTCATGCTTGCTCAAGTAGAAACTGCAAAGCAGTCTGCTACTCAGATAAATAATGTTATTTATTTACTCACTTTTTATGTATGAATGTTTCTGTTCAGTTCCCTGAGATGACTTCTGTTGTGACTTGGCGGCGGCGCTATAATAAACTTAACGGAATTGAACTGTGTCAGTTTCCTTGTCTGAGGGCGTCGTTCTCGTGTCACTGAATGTCTGAACATGTTCAGAAAATAAATTTGCTTGACGGATTTACTCTCAAAATAGTCCCAGAGTTGTCCCGAGCGTCGGAAACTTGTCTCGGTTTAATTTCTGTGAGTCAAAGTGTGAGAAATGTAATAATTTTGAGAGGATTTACCAACCAGGAAACTAAACTATGACAAAAAGGAGAAATGTAATAATTTTGAGAGGATTTACCAACCAGGAAACTAAACTATGACAAAAAGGAGAATAAATTTCACTCAAATGGAGACATTGATTAAACTGCAAGAATTAAACTGAAAGGATGTTGCAATTTATTGTTGACAAAAATAAAAAAATGTTAACCAACAGTACAGAAATATGACATTTATTTTTCTTATGAAGTTTGATGAAGTTTAATCTGTTTCACTTTATTTTACATCACCCAAGGCAACAGAAATGCCTTATCGTGAGTAAGTGTTTCATTTATTCTGTTTATTGTGAATGAATTAGAGTTGTATCTACATTAGGAGGTAGAGGGAAACTACTTGTTTAAAATAACCTTCCAAATGATTGATGTAAAGTGAGTCAGAGATGGGTTCAAAATGTCAGCAGCAGAGAAGAGAAGTAGACCCATTTTCATTCAAAAAGTGCCCTAAATCATCACGTGAAATCTTCTGCTGCGCCTCAGATCCAGCGATATTTCAGCAGAAATACCTTTCGGGTCTGCTGCCTCGGCTTCAGTGTGAAATAATAGCTCCATAATGAGCCAGGTACCAGGCACCACCTCTGCTCCGCCGGACCGCTGCGATCCTGCAGGCGGCATGAACGTGGCCTGAAGGCTGTAAATCCAGTGTGTTACTGACAGAAGTGTGTGTGCACACACACGTGCTGGTGGTTCTGTAAGTACTGGGCAGATCTGAATGATCGTAGGTCCGGTTGGTCTAATAAACGATGGCTGTTCTCCAAAAAGTTTAGCCGTGTGTTCTCAAACCTGGACATTTTCAGCGTCTAGCTACTTCAGCAAACTTTCAGCATTTCAAACCGTTCAGGTGTCAAAACTTTCAGCTCGTTCAGGACTTCGGTGCTCTGAGTTTTGGCTTTTGTATCTTTCATACTTTATTAAATATTTAACTTCTTTGGTTTTATTTAGAATACATGAAGATTTTAACTTTTAGCTAATTTAAAAATTTTAATCTACTACTTGTGCGCTCATTTTAGCTCATAGATACAACTTTTTGTTGTTGTTGCTATTTTGCATTTAGTTACTGTTGTGTTAGCTACTGTTGTGCAACTCAAGCCTTTAGCTACTATTTTCTAATTATAGCGTTTAAGAATTTTTTTAATGGAAGCATTTAACTACAGTTTTGATAGCTTTTAGCTACAGATTTGCAAATTTTTGTTTTAGCTACGGTTTTGCTAATTGCAGTTCTTTGCTACATTTGTGCTAATTTCAAGCTTTAGATAAGATTTTGCTAATTGCGGCATTTAGCACTAGTTCTGATGGCTTTAGCTTTTAACTACAGTTTTGCAAATGTAGCTTTAAGCTACTGTTTTAGTGATTTTAGCTATTGGCTAATTTAACACAGTTTAGCATATAGCTGCAGTTTTGCTAATTGTAACTTTTTTGCTGCATTTGTGATCATTTTAGGTCGGCTGTTGTGATAAGTTTAAATTTTAGCCTATTTTGTATTCATTGTAGCTTAATTAATCTAAAATAAACTTTTAGCTGCTCTTTTGCTGATTATAGATTTTAGCTACTGTTTTGCTAGCCTTGGCATTAAGTTACTGTTGTGTTTATTTTAGCTTTTAGCTGCTGCTTTGCTGTTTTTACTTTTGGCAAAGATTTAGCCTATTTTAAGAGTTTAGCTACTGCTGTGCTGGCTTAAATTTTGGCTGCAGTTATGCAGCTTTTAGTTCAGTGTTTCAAGCAGTAAGTTTGCTCATTTTAGCATTTATCTAAGCTGAGTGGTTTTGCTCATGTTCACTTTTAGTTCGGGGTCTAAGCTGCTACAGATAGCGCACAAGCTAATCGTCCTCCATGTTGTCTTCGCAGCGGGGACAACTTGTATCAGATGGCGTCTCAGCTGGAGTGCATGGCGTGGAATCCCGTCAATTCACTGGCCTCCATCAAGAGGTAGGAAATGATCGCCAGGCTCGTCAAGCAGCAGCGTTCAGAGGAGAGCGTAGGTAAAGTCAGACAACAGATTGTTTCAGATGAAAAACATTTAAGCTCATGTTCAGCTGCTGGCTTGTTTTCATCAAAAATCACAGTTTGCAGCTGTTTACTGACAAATTTGCTGCACAAAACGAGTCAAATATTTGCGACGTTGACATACCAAGAACTCTGATTACGCCTAACTTAAAGCTGCAGTATGTAACATTTTTTATAAACATATTTCTTCACTCTGTCACTATCTCCTGACAGACTGATGTTAGCCAGGTAATCTCTGAAAAAATATATATATATATTGTCCCCTTGCTTCTCCAGGTGGTAAATAAGCATTTCTAAAAAGAAAAAGTGACCCGCCGTTTTCCAGCCAATAAAAACAGAGTTTGTAACCAGCCAATAAAAACAGAGCTTGAATTTGAATCAGCCAATAAAAACAGAGCTTGAATTTGAATTTCAGCAGACCATGGGAGAGCAGAGCCATATATGGCTCTGAGGGGGAGGGATCAGAATGCTTTGCCTGTTGAAATTTTTCTAAGTGCTGCAGTTCTACAGAAACTGCAGACTGAACCTTTAAAGGGATAGTTCAGATCCTTTAAAGTGGAGTTCTGCAGAAAAGATAACATCTTACCTGTTCGCTGTTTGAACGACCTCAGTCTGTAGAAATAATCTAATTATGATTGAACAGACGAGCTAACAGCTAGTAATTCTTTTTAAACAGCTCAAATCTAAAAATAACAGTGTAAAGTAGTAATTTATGTGAATGTCACTATTTGTGCTTGACAATAAAACGTAAAAATAGCCACCTCATGCAAAAGTTAATTTAAATACAGTTCTGATTATCAGTTATACAGTTTTTCTCCAGACTGAGGCCTGTTGTCGAACTTGGCTGTAATTTTTCATGTTTTTGCAGAATGCCTTCTCAAAAGATCTGACGTGTTGCTTTAAACCATGACGGATGTTAACTCGTACACCTCTCGACAAATCGCCTGCACGTTCCTCTCTCTGCTCCCTGATTTAATGGCGCCGGCGCTCCTGGCTCCAATCGAGGTCACAACGAAGCGCAAATGATGTTCATCGTTCAAATAAGGGCAGAAAGAAAAAAATAAGTGTAAACTACGATGAGTCATGTTTGGAGGGAGTAACTCCAGGATACTCCGGGTGTTTGATCTTTAACGAGGTTCCTCCATTTCTTCTAGGAATAGTTCAGGAAACACGTCTGAAATCCCTCAGGATGTTCAGACAAACCTTACAGCGTTGGGCGCAAACCGAAATGTCACCGTGACCCGCTGCTCGGCGTCTGTGCCGGCTCGACCCGTTCCTTTCTACTCCGAGCCAAAAGGCATCCATCATGGTTAACAGATGAACGCGTGCGTTTCTGAAGTTTGCAGCAAAGAGGTTCCTGCTTTTTCAAAACGTAGCAAAACAATGAAGACAAACGGGGTTTTCATATTGTCTTGATAAAAGTTGCTCTCTCCGCTCCGGTGATGGGGAGATGCGAGGGAGTATGGAGGATGAAGAGGAAGAGACTAGAGGAGATAAGGAGGGACAGGCGGAGGAGAAAGACAGGAGGAAGAGGAAGTGGAGTTGAACAGGAGGAGCGAACAGGTTTGTTCCCAGGGTTGAAGCCAAACATGTGCCCTGGTGAAGCAGCGCCTCAAACGAGAATATATTCGTTGAGTTGAACAAAAATTTAAACTTTCACGTCGCTGTTGATCCATATTTAAAGTTACGTTCCTGCGGTCGTCAGAGACCAGAAGCTTTGATCGGTTCGCTTAAAGGTCAGCTCAGTGTGCGAACGCTTCTTCGTTTGTTTTTCAGCATCTTTCTCGTTCCACAATTTTTGTGCCATTTCAGCAAATCCTAAATCAAAACCTTCAGCTTGTTTAGGAGAAGGGTGCTGTGGTTTTTGGTATTGGCACAATTTTAGCTTTTTGAAATATTTAGTCTTTTCTGCCATTTTTTTCTTATAGAAAATGAATTGAGCTCATTTTACATCCTTCATATCTTTAGATGTGTTTACAACCTTTTACTGCTCCTTTCACATTTTGTTCTGCTTCAGCTTCCTTGCGCAAATTTTTACTTTTTTCAGCTACTTTCAGCTGTTTTATTCAGCCGTTTTGTGCTCCTTTCAGATTCTTTCCAACTACAGGTAGTCCCCGATTTACGAGCGAGATCCGTTACAACGAGGCGCTCGTAAACCGGAAATCTCGTAATTTGGAACGGCCGCCACGCTTCTCGTAAGTCCGGAATTTCGCTCGTAAATTGGAACGGTTTTGCTAGCGCGACTACGAACACTCGTTTTTCATCGAAAAACTGCTTATGAGTGCATAAAAATGATCGGAAACGTGTGTCCACATGTTTAGCTAACGAACTGTGGTGAAAAAACACAGGAAAACTCAGTATTTTTTGCGTTTTTTCCAATAATTCGCCAGCTCGTAAGTCTGGAACCTCGTAGATCAGAGCGCTCGTAAATCGGGGACTACCTGTACAACATTTTTGTGCTTCTTCTAACTTTTTTCTGCTATTATCAGCTTGTTTTGCGCCTTTCAGCTTATTTCTGCAAGTTTCATCTTTTTCTGCTATTTCAGCTACTATTTAGCTGTTTTTATGCTAAGTTTAGCATTTTCAGCTAATTCCACATTTTTTTTGCACTCATATCAACATTTTTCAGCCTAATTTAGCAAAATTGTGTTCTCACCACTTCCTTCTGCTAATTTAGGCTTCTTTCTTACTTTTTAGCTACATTTAATCAGTTTGCTTTGTTTGTTGCTAATTTCAGCTTTTTTTCCAGACAATTTCCACTTTTTATTCAAATTTTTTTGCTTCTTTCATCCTAATTGAGTAAAAGTGTTTCTGCTTTCTTCTTCTAATTTAAGCTTGTTCTACATTTTCAGCTAGCTTTTTTTTTAGCATTCTTTAGCAAATTTAAGCTGTTTTCAGATAAATTCATATTTTTCCAGTTATTTCTGCTACTTTCAGCCTAACTAACTTATTTCTGCTAATGTCTGTTTGTTATGCTCCTTTCAGCTTTTTTCCTGCTATTTCAGCTATTTAGCTGGTTTTGTGCGAATTTTAGCCTTTTCAGCTAATTCCACTTTTTTTTTTTACCTCATTTGAGCTCTTTTTTTCTTCCTTCTGGTAATTTTAACTTTTTTCTGCCTTTTTAGCTACTTTTCAGCTATTTTCTTCCAATTTCTGCTTTTCTAGCTAATTTCCTAATTTTTGTCCTCATTTCTGCAAATTCAACTTTCTGCTTCCTTCTGCTAATTGTTTGTTCTTCCATTTCAGCTACATTTTAGCATGTTTATTTTTTAGCTAATTTTAGCTCTTTTTCAACAAGTTATTCTGCAATAAGCCAGAGGTCCAGAGGACCAGACTTAGCTTTTTTAGATTTTTCTACCTGGATTATTGAGCATGCATCAGGGTATTTACACTGCATGTTCGCAGGAAATGCAATGTCTCTAGTTAGATTTAAAATAATTTGTGAAACTTTGGATTATATGATGAAAGTAAAATAGTTATTATTAACATTTTTGGGGCCAGTAAAGATGCTTTAAGGGCCTCACCTGGCCCAGGAACCACTAATTGATGTTCACTTGTCCGTGCATAAGTCATCTGTTTTAACAGCAGCGATAAGAACGGTTTGAATAAATAAAATTATTAAACTGTTCAAGGTAAACGTTGATAAAATGTACTTAAAACCTGTTAGAGGTTCTGCACTTTCTACTGCTGTCTGCGATGTCTGGACTGTCCACGGTTGTCCACACAGGACATTTGTGAAGATCCGGACACAAACAGAACACCTGATTGTTGAGTTCAGATGTGTAAAAATTACTTTTCTGCTTTTTTCTTTATTTTACTGACTATTTTTTGCACAGAACCACCGTCGTGCACCTTAACGGTGTTGGATAAAACACTGTAAATGAAACACGAAGTTAAAATTTAAACTCTTTTCTCTGGGAAAATGAGGCAGACAAAGAGCACCTTATGATTCCCTCTGCAGCAGCACAGGATGCAAACTCCCATCCTCCTCTTTGACTCCGACATGCTGAAATATAACACAGTGTGTGCACGTGTGTGTGTTTTATCAGAAGCAGATAGACGGCAGCTGTGTCAAACAGAGCAGGTTTTGTTTCTTCATTTTGACTACATGTTGCTAATTGTTCAAAACAACAGCACAAATTTGTTAGCGCGCTTTCATTTGGGGTTATTTTATGCTTTAGAAAATTGGATTATCTTTTAGTTTTGGTTTTAAGTATTTTATTTATTATTATTTTTTTGTTAGGGGAATTTATTTGTTGATTTGAAAGTTAAAAAATGGATAAAAGCTAACTTATTGGCATAATTGAAGACACATTACAATCAGGACGTTGTTTAGTGGGTATATAAATAGTAAATTAGATAAATGTAAATTAAAACCAAAATGTTGAATTTGAATTAGGAATAATTAACATTTTTGTGCTGATTTTAAAAGTAATGTCTCTTTTTTTTATTTTTTTTTAACTTAAATCATCCCAAATATTTTTAATTTTGGTTAAATCCATAAAAAAGTCCACACCAGTCAGTCAAA
>JBBPBX010039262.1:11176-29977 GCA_038048925.1 Garcialebias charrua
TATATATACTGTATATATATATATATATATATATATATATATATTATACATATATAAAATTCAGCTATAGATACCTTCAGCTTTTTATTAAAACCACATAAATTACATTTTCTGTGAAAAAACAGTGTGACTAGGAGATTTAGATGACTTTGCCGTAAAGTTAAAACTGACAGCAGCAAAAAGAAGCAGCAAAACACAAGTTAATTTTTTAAATTAAAAATTTAGCTAGAAGTAGCAAAACACTTGTTAAAAACTAAATAAAGCAATACATTTGCTAAAAGGTAAAAATAGCAAATTAGCTAAAGCTAAAAGCAGAAAAACACAAGCTAAAAATTATCATTTTATTAAAATACTAGCTAAATGTAGCACATCCCTTGCTAAAAGCAAAATACTGTAGAACAAGAAATTCGCTAAAAGGTAAAAAAAAAAATAGCATATTAGCTAAAGATAAAAGTAGCAACATTTTGATAAAAAACAAAGGAGCAAAAGCATAGCTAAAAGCTAAAGGAACAAAAGGGTTGCTAAAAGTTAAAACAAGCAGAAAAGACTAAATCAGAGCCAGTTACTGAAGAATAACGGTGTTTATGAAGGAACTGAAAATATCTCAGTGTATTTCTTTATTAAAAATTTTGATAAATATGGTGAAAAGTATTAAAGTGATTAATATATTAAAGCAGCCACCTGGATGAGCTGAAGGTTTTGATAAATGAAAGTGTGCAGAAGTGAACAGAAGCCGATAAAACAATAACAATCACACTGTTAACGATGTATTTTATGAGCTCAAACTCAATATTATCTTGGGAAGTTTGTTCTTGTTTCAACCAAAAGTCTGCAGAGTTTTTTATTTATTTATTTTTTAACAATAACAGCCTCTCCGGCTTCTGTTGCAAGCCGAATGAAACAAAATGTCTGAACCGGACCAACCGTTTCATGGGAACTTCAACAAACTCGCCTTCCCGTCTCCGCACAGTTTTTGTGTTTCTTTGATCTTCGGTGCATTTCTGTTTTAAAAAGAACCAAAGTCCTTGAAGACGTTGATAATCTGTAGCTTATTTAGCTGTTTCTGTAGAGCCTGAGCATGAAAACCAGCTTCTTTGTGAAAAACATTTTCTTACAAACGATGGTAACTTTGGAAGAGGAGGACCGTGGGAAGTGTAATTAAAAATAGAGATAAGGTAAAGGTTTTAGACATTTTCCATGTTTGGAGGAATGCATATCTCCCGCTGCCTTTCACGTCAGATAAACAAAGCTCAGAAAATGACGGAGCTGAAGTCGTTTTGGTCAAACCTCTAAAATAATATTACATGTGAACTCTTGCCTCAGAGTATGAGTTGGGAATGACTCTCAGCTACTACCACATCAAACTGTGACCTGTGCCGACCAACTGAGCCGTAGAGCACAAGTGAAAGTACTGACGTTTCTGTCAAAGAGATTTGAGTAAATATAAGTCCATAAAGTTACCATCTAGTAACTGAAATAAAATTTAATTTGTCTAATCTACCTTCAAATTTTAGTTTTTTAACAGAAATAATAATTTCTCTTAATAACATTATAACTTTGAAACTTTTTTTTTGCTTTTGCCGTAATTCCTGAGTACATCAATCCAGACCAATAAAAATGAAGTTTTTAAACCGGCACTGAACAAAACTACTGCTAGCTTGTTGCCAGGCGATGATAAAACACCGAACTTTAATCATTCTGAGTCTTTTGAGAAGGAGAAAGTACCAATAACGTGATATTTAAAATGTCCTCATCGTGGCTCATTTATACCAGAAGTCATCGTTACCAAACGTTACTGAGCCGCCACATCGGCTGGTAGTTTCACGTGTCAACTGTTTCGTCTCTGTTACTACTTCGCTTCAGGGCACAAAGGCGCATCAGGGGTGGGTTGGCTTCGACCCCCGCTCGTCACATCGGTCCGAGGCAGACAGAAGGCATCTCAGTCCCGGCTTAAGTTTTCTACTAACCCAAGAACGCCACAAAGATGAAATAAAAAACAAATCTATTTATCTCTAAACTTTTTTGAAAACCTAAAAGAAAATTTCATAAGATAGCCGTCCTAAGTGGGATTATTATTATTTATTTATTTTGGTGGGGGTCTGGTTTCTGCAGCTGTAGAGGCGCTGATGAGCTGAAATATTTATCCCAAACATTGCCATAAATTAACAAAAGAAACCCTCTGAAAGTACAGCTTCTATCCATGAACTCTGTCCTGCTATTTGCATTAAAGGCCGGCTGTGACAAGAGGAACGTCTGTAAATGATGTTTCCTCCCCGACCTTATCAGACCTGCACACAAAGAGCTCAGTGAAGCAGAACTGGCTCTACCTGGCGGGAATTAAGGATTTATGGCTCTGAATTATATTCTTTGTGTTGCTGTCTGCTTTGCATTTGTCTGAAATAATGTCTTTATAAGGATTTTTTTTATTAACCGCTTGTTCATCTATTGATTACCGCCTGCCGCTGAAAGGCAAATGTGTTTTGTCTATTAGCAAAATATCTCATGACCTTGTTGGACTGATTTCAATAAAACTTGCAGGAAGCGCTCATCGGATGCACATCTACAAGTGTTTAACATTTGATGTCGACTAGATTAAAGATGGCAGCCACAGACAGTTGATATTAAAATACACAAATGGCTTGAGATTCAGTCAGCCTTACAGATATTGAGCTAAACTTTGACGTGGTAGTAGCTGAGAGTCCATCACAAAAGCTTCAAGTACTCATCGCACAGCATATTTGCTTTAAACGTCAGCTTTAACTGCTAATGTCAACTTAGTTTGTCTGTTAGCTAAATATCTCACAAAACACTGCACAGATTTTTTTTAATTAAATTATTTATTCATTTTACATATTAAAAAAACATAAAAGATAATGGAGAAAAAAACTATTTCATAAATTTGTAAAAGAATTAAAATACATAAAATGAAAGGTGTTAGAAAGAGGAAAATTTTCTTATTTTGTCTGCCCCTTTAAAAATAATTTAAAAAAATATTTCAAACAATCAATTTAAACAATAATCTTCCAGAAACAACAGATCAATTTAGTAACATTTCACACTCAACAATTAACAAATACATTTACATGCTTTACTTAAAGCTTTAGTATTTTGTTAGCAGTTTAGATTTGATAATTTTTTTAAATCACAGAGTTAATATCTTTAACATCATTTTCCAAAACATTCTACAATTCCACTCCCTTTATTGAAATAAACCATCCCTTCAAACTAGTCCTATATCTAGGTTTAACAAACATTTCAGTTCCTTTTAAACTGTAACAGCTTTCTCTCTTTACGAAAAACATTTGAACATTTGAGGGTAGCATATTCTTATGAGCCCTATGCATAACTAACTAAATACTACTGTATAGTCTACCAAATTATAAAGCTTCAAAAATTTGAGTTGTTTAAATAATTTTAATGAAACCTTCAGAAATGAATAATTTAATGAACTTCTACAACTGATTTCCTTTTGGAGTCGGTTCAGTTCAAGACGGCTGTTACAGCTAATTGATATTAGCCATCACAAGAATGGTTATGACTCCGTGAAAATGATAAATATTGAGCTATAATTTGGCATGTTAGTAGCTGAGAGTCACTTGCAATAGAAGATTACTAAAGCTTAGTCATTTCTGTGCATAAGATGTCTAAAATGTTGGTGTGAAGGGCGGTGGGCAATGTGAATTGGGTCAACGAATCAGTTTAGCCTTCTAACACCCAGCAAGGTTGCAGGAAGCAGATTTCCTCTCATCTATTTTGACCAGTTTTTGTTGAAGTCTGTGTCTTTTTTGTGTCCGCAGCCACGCGGCGGGCTACGACAGCGACCCCAGCACTCCGATGGTGTACAGCTGCAGCGCACAGTACCGCATTCACACACACGGACTCTTCAGGGGCATCCAGGTGGGCCTGCAGCTGCTGCAGCTTTTTTCTTGATCGTGGGCAGGTCATCATCCGGTCACCTCGCTCCGCCTTGTTTTCTGCTCGTGACACACATGAGATTACGCCGATAACGAACAACAAAAATAACGCTCTCTTAAAGAGACGTAACGCAACGAACAGGCTGTGAGAAGAGGCTGATGCGTACCAGAACACACACACACACACACACTGCGTAATGATGCCGTTTCCACACAGGTTAATAAATCATTACATTTTAATTATTGTCTGTCAGCGGCTCTGAAAGACAAGGAGCAGGAGACTCTCCAGACCTGATTTTAGTCCAGATCTTTCTTCCTGAGGCTCATTTCATTTTTCATCCTGCTCCTTTTTTTTTGTTCTTTAAACCCCCAGGACAAAGAGAATAAACTATAAGCTCCCTCATACGCCTCCTTAAAGAGGCACTCAACCCACTGTGAAACGGTAGCCCCGCCCCCAGACCAGATTCAAAACCCTCATGAAAATGGGAGTGTCGAGAGACGAGGAGGGGAGGAGGTGGGTGGTTGTGCTGCGTTCACGCCCCCTCTAGCAACAAACTAAAACAAACTAAAGCTCTAGCAAACAACTTACAGCAAGCAACAACAAAGAATAATTATGTAGATGGATATATTTATTCTCACCCGATCTATCCAAAACAAAAGGCCTAAAAAAAAATAATAACAATACCACAAGGTATTCCGTGACCGGGGATCAAACCTGGGTCTCTCGGATCCCAAACCTGCACTTCCACCACTGCCCCAACTTTGCTCGTCCATCGCACCATAAGAAAACGAATACAACCAAATAGTTTTGATGACATGAAAAGTATTCTTAAAATAAACAAGTTAAAATATACAAATAACTAGTGCCATTCCATAAACTATAATATGCGTTGTTGCAGTACTTTTCCGGCGTGCAATGTACCACTTCCATACAGTATAAGGTATGAACTGCAGCGAGAACCTTCTCATCTCTGCAGGGGATTGGCTCTGCTTAAACCACTTTCGTGACGACAGAGTGATAAAACACGTCACAGTGAGAATCCTAAACCAATAAGAAAATTAAGGTGCAATTCCTCTGTTCGACCCATAGGACTACCATAAACACGTTTTTAGACCAAATATTGCAGATTTTAACTAATACGAACAAATATATGAAGATTAACACAGACATAGTGCTATACAACATTTTAGACACATTCTAGGGAGTTTATCAGCTAAAAAAAGTTAATTTTGAGTTTAGCCCCTCTTTAACTGTGTAATTTAAGAGCCGCAGATCGAGTTAATGAACGTCATGTTTGGCTCCGTGTTTACTGAACACTTCACGTCATCGATGACGCAGCTGTAAGCGTTCTTTCTTCTTTTAAAGTTCTCATCTCCTGATTAAAACGTGTCCAAACGGAAACGTGTCGATGATTCCCGCCTCATAAACTCACACAGTTTTAGTTGTGTTTGTAAAAACCGTCTGCGGACATGGTGAGAATCAAAACGCTTGCATCAAGCCTTAACGGGGTTAAGTTTCCAACTTATTTATTTATTTATTTGGAGGTTTGACTCAGAAGACTTAAAGTTTTCTGAAAGGCCGTAGCTTTTTTAACAGATAGAGCGAAGGCCATCCTTTTAATTGTGTGAACACCGATTCAGCGTTCCTGCTTCTTTTTAGCTGGTCAAAACGTCCGGCTTGTTCTGGAGATGGGTGCTGTAACGTTTGGTTGTAGTTGCTTGTGAATTTTTCAAAATATTTAACTTTATTATTTTGTGTTTTTTCTATTAAAATGCATTGAGATCTCCTAATTCCTTAAAAAATATATTTTTAATAAAACCTGCTTTAGCATTATTGCTCTATTTTTCTTTTTTAAATTCTACTTTTAGCTTTTAGCTTCCGTTCTGCTACATTTAGCTTTTAGCTAGCCTTTTGCTACTTTTTTGTAAAACTTTTTTTTTTTAATTAAGAAACTGTCAGTTTTCTCTGTGTTTGAATGGGAGGAGCTAACGCAGCAGAAAATCTGTTTTCAGAAAACGGTGCGATGTGGGCGGGGCCTAAGTTCAGTAAATTCTTATACAGGTAGTCCCTGACTTACGAACGAGTTCCGTTCCTACGCCCGTTCGTAACACGAAAATCGCCGTAAGTCGAAAATACGTCCAAATGGCACCTCATACATGCACCTCATACATCCAAAGGGCACCTCATACATCCAAGCACCTCATACATACAGTACTGTATTTTTTATCAAGCACTTAGCCTATCCTAACACATTACCCTACATAATTATCTAAAACCACATACATTTAGGAGCCATAATGAAGGGGGAAAAAAGAGTTACAGGTGACCCCCCACTTACGACTCCATCGACCTACGAACAATGGGACCTACGAACGTATCATATTTAATAAAAATATGAAATTACTGTATTAAAAAATATATATATATATATTTTATTTATTTTTTTTTGTGTTTAAATGTTCTTAATTTCATGTGTACATCACTTTGTTGCAGCTGTGGTTGTTTTAAAGGCTTTATAAATAATAATTATGATAAAAATGATCATTTCTGATCATTTCTGAGCAATCTTGGGCAACAGGAAGTAGGTCTTCAGTTTACACGGTCACAAATTACTGTAGAACACCGGACGCCATTTTAGGTTAGCTGCCCGGCGCCGGGCCGAAGACTGGTGACCAGGATGGCTTCATATGGATTAATTACGAGCTGGAAACGTCTCTGTGAACTTTGTGGATGTCTCAGGCAGCAGCGGATTTATCGCTGATCGTGCCAGGCCGCCGCGCGAAGACCTCCGGCCGGCCTGGCTACACCTCCGGCCTGGCTAGTTCCAGAAGCTAACACGGGAGCTAACACGGGAGCCGGCCTTTTGAACACTTGTGACCAGGATCGCATCATATGGATTAATTACTAGCTGGAATCGCTCTGTGAGCTCTGTGGACGTCTCAGGCTGGAGCAGGAGCTGCAGATTGATCGCGCCGCCGCTCCAACACCAGCTCATGGCTTGGCTAGCAGAAGCTAGCCAGCTAGCTAACACAGGTCTGGAGCAGCTGCGGTGGTTCACTGGCCGGCCGCCGCGCTGCTCGGCCCGACAACAATCAACGCATGGCAACCTAAGATGTCGGCTTTGACCATCTCAAAGTAAGAAAATATATTTTTATTTATTCTGTAAATGTGAATAGCAATGTTTAACATTACAGTACACTACTGTACATGCTTAAATGTGTGCGCGCGCTCCGTTAGCATGATAATTAAAAAAAAAAAAAAAAAATTCACCCCCTAGCTACGGCAGAATCGAGCTGCGAACCGTTCTTAGGTCCCTAAATCGTTCGTAAATCGGGGGTCACCTGTAATTTCTTTCTGGGAGCTGGTCATTTCTTCCTCCGTCTGTTAGCATGTTAGCTAGTGCACCTCCGAGCTCTGCAGCTTGCTTCACGAGGTCCACAGCGTTTACAGCAACATCTGTTAGCATGTTAGCTCATTGCTAGCATGTTAGCTCATTGCTCAGCTGTCCTCCGCTCCTCCTGTATTTCCACGCGCGGTCCAGAGGTCTGCCTGCTCTGTAAGTTTCCACTGAGCGCATCAGTGGAAACCCCCTCCTGTAAGTTTCAAGCTCCCCTAAGTTTCGTTTCGGTACCGTATTTTCTGCTGTAAAGGCGCATAAACGGCGTAACTCGAACAATGCTTTTCAATGGGAACGCGTTTGTAAGGTCGAATCGTCGTAAGTCGAGACCACCGTAAGTCGGGGACTACCTGTAGTTTTAGAGGCAGATTGTAGTGTTGCAACACTAGAACAAAAACCAACAATCAGTGCAAAGACACGCAATATAAAAGTTGCTAAATTATTTAACCCTCCTGCTGCCCTTGGTGTGAATATGACCCATAACGGGTCGTTTTAACCCAAGGGCAGCAGGAGCTACGGCGCTAACTGCAGCAGGCCGTCCGTCTCCTCGGCCGTTACGTTAAACTCTGAGGAAATGAGGAGCAGATGGCTTTGAGCAGAAGATGGCGGAGAAGGTGCCGAGGGACTGAAGTGAAGACGTCTGAGGACAGAGAGATAAAGGAGGGTCATGCTGCGAGCGTTTGAGTCAGAACAGAGGATGTTAAACTTTGTTATTCTCCTGAAATGAGCAACGAGGAGAGGAGGGGAGGGCGTCTGCCTAAAAGGCGTGACTAACAGCTCCCCGTGGGACGCAGTCAGTCCGGGGTCATTTTACCACTAATTCCCATCTCATGAATATATGAGGGTTTTATCGTAATGATCCCCACAAGTCTAACGGATCACATGCTCCTAATTTACACACACAGGTTTAATTGTCTGTTTAAATTAACGTTTAGCTGCTTTGGTCATCGATGCATTATAAATATATATTTTTGGTGGTTCTTGATTTAATCCGGAGTGGTTTTAGTCGTAAATAAAAACTGTTTTTCATGTCTTGTCAGGATGTGCGGCGGGTTCCCAGCATCGCTCCAGCCATCGTGCGGTCAGAGAGCAGCGAGAAGCGTCCCTTCATGTGTGCCTACCCAGGATGCAACAAGCGCTACTTCAAACTGTCTCACCTGCAGATGCACGGCCGCAAACACACAGGTGAGAGCAGCCGAGGCAGAGAGGTGTCCTTTGTGAGCCGCTGTCAGGCTCGTCAGGGTGCTCAGGTCTTGAGTGAGCTCTAAATTAAATAAATAACATTAATTATTTTTACAAAATAAAATATGTTTAACCATGTAAAACCTGCTTAGATCTGTGTTATATAACCAGACACTGAGCGTTAGAGAAACAGTTGACCATTAAATTAATAAAGCAAAGGGTGATGTGTGCTTCAAACTGCGCTGCCAAACAAACAGCATCTCTCTGTGCATTTTGTCCACATTTAAATCAGGTTTTGTGCATTTACCCATTTAATTCTTAAAACAAATGGATGTGCGCCTCAAACTGTGCTGCCAACCAAACAGCATCTATCTGTGCATTTTGACCACATTTAAATCAGGTTTTTGCATTTAACCATTTAAATTTTAAAACAAAGGGAGATGTGTGCCTCAGACTGTGCTGCCAACCAAACAGTATCCTTCACAGGTTTTGTGCATTTAACCATTTAATTCTTAAAACAAATTGAGATGTGCACCACAAATTGCGCTGCCAACCATACAGTATCTCTCTGTGCATTTCGACCACATTTTTTTTAAATCAAATTTATTCATTTTAAAATACAACACAAAACAATACCACAAACTAAGCTTATACAACACATAAATAAATGAAGGGTAGCAGTAAGAAGAAAAAAAATCTTATTATATCTGCCCCCTCTTACAATCAATCAAATCAAACAACAATCATCTTTAAGTAACTTAACAAAAAAAGAACAATTCACCATAATTTTCGAACTACAAAGTCAGAGTCAGAGTCAGAGAGAATTTATTGTCATTTGCACCGCATGTAGTACATGTGTTGAAAACGAGATTATGTACACAGGGTCCCAGTTACATCCAACAACAAATGCAAGAGAAAAACAATAATAACATCTAGGATTAACTAAGAGAGACATCAGCTAGTAATACACTAAGCCCTAATGTAGTAGAAAAACATCATTATAAACAGCAGCACGAACATGAGCAGATGGTCACAGATGAACGCAGATAGTCACAGATGAACGCAGCAACAAGAAACAGATCAGTATCAACATGATGTGATGTGTACAAAGCAACATACATAACAGTGTTTCATATATATTTTTGCAATAGTCCAGTTTTGATCATTTTCTTAAATGTAATCATTGTATTTGCATTTTTTACTTCAGTCTCCAAACTATTCCACAATCCAATTCCTTGAAGTGAGGTTGTCCGACCCTTCAAACTGGTTTTATATTTTGGTTTAACAAATATTTATATTCCCTTGAGATTATAACAGCTTCGCCATTTAACAAAACACATTTGGATATTTAAATCAGGTTTTTGCATTTAACCATTGAATTCTTCAAACAAAGGGAGATGTGTGCTTCAAATTGCGCTGCCAACCAAACAGTATCTCTCTGTGCATTTTGTCCACATTTAAATCAGGTTTTGTGCATTTAACCATTTATTTCTTAAAACAAATGGAGATGTGTGCCTCAAACTGCGCTGCCAACCAAACAGCATCCTTCACAGGTTTTGTGCATTTAAAGGGGACCACAGATGCAAAATTCACTTTTTAATGTTTTTTTTACTCAACTTTGGGTATTTACTTCATAAAAAAACAGTCCTTGTGCCAAAAAAATGCACCCAGTGGTTTATTTACTTTAAGTAGATTTATTTATCTGTGATAAAAACGGTTCGTTTTTGAAATAAACTGGAAGTCAATCGCGCTTGTGACGTCACAGGCGCGAG
Source organism: Garcialebias charrua (assembly GCA_038048925.1). Taxonomy (NCBI): domain Eukaryota; kingdom Metazoa; phylum Chordata; class Actinopteri; order Cyprinodontiformes; family Rivulidae; genus Garcialebias; species Garcialebias charrua. The sequence goes on from JBBPBX010039262.1 coordinate 21,443, forward strand.
GACAACCCACCCCAACCTGAGTCCAGCCCCTCACCTAGCAACCCCTGGTTAGGCTCAACCAGAGCCATATATATAGAGAGTTCCGACACTCTTTGATGTCGCCGATAGGCGGTCAATCGTTCCAAACAACGGCTATGGAAACCTTGTGGAGCTGCGCCCTCTGGCGGCGACGGAGCGCTACTGCAGGCAGAGTCAGACTGTTAAACAGACATGGAACAAATCGCCCCCTCCATGACCCACGTGACTTCCGCATTCCATTCTTACAACGGCACTCTATGGAAGTGTCGCAACTCTCACTTTATATGGCTCTGGGCTCAACCCACTTCTGTATTAAACACATGACTGTTGTTTTTCATGATTTCATCTCATCTTTTGTTTATATGTTCTTAATTTCATGTGTACAGCACTTTGTTGCAGCTGTGGTTTTTTAAATGGCTTTATAAATAAAGTATAATTGTTATTTTTATGTTTTAGTTCAATTTTTAGTGTATTTGCGATCGCTACCAACGCGCAGCCGGCAAAAATTAAACGAGCGGACTCCCGGCATAGGGACCGGCGGCAACGGGACACTGCTTCTGGCGGATGGAGCGGAGCTTCAACTGTACAGCCTCGTTGCAGCCTTGCAGCAGCCTCGCAGCAGCCTCGCAGCAGCGAGGACCTTCTCCTTACGGATTAATTTACGGGAGACACTTGGTGAACTTTGTGTTGTCTTGACTGGAACAGCGATAACTCCCAAAATCTCCGCGTGCAACGAGCGGAGCTGGCGAACACCGGAAGAGGAACAAGCTAACATTAGCTTCGGATTCGGCAGGTCTCATGCTAAAAGGAGCAGCAAATTGCGGCGCGCTCAGACGGGTTTCGGTAAGTTATCTTAAGCTAGCACTAACAGTAAGTCAAATGAGTAATAAAAAAAGAGCTAATTTTAAAACAACAACACATTACAGATACTGGCTGTTACAGAGGGCGTTAACAGATCGTTGAAGGGCGTGGACTTCAGAACTTCTATCAGAAACCGTTCGTTCAAAACGAAAGTTAAAAATTGCAGAATTAAAAAGGGTATAATTGATTATCTAAGAATTATTTTGTGCATTAAATTGAAGGAATAGGGTCTAGATAGCACAAAGAAATAACATAAAATTTTAAAAAATGCATCTGAGGTCCCCTTTAACCATTTAATTCTTAAAACAAATTGAGATGTGCACCACAAATTACGCTGCCAACCAAACAGTATCTCTCTGTAAATTTTGTCCACATTTAAATCAGGTTTTGTGCATTTACCCATTTAATTCTTAAAACAAAGGGAGATGTGTGCCTCAAACTGCGCTGCCACCCAAACGGCATCCTTCACAGGTTTTCCACGTTTAAATCAGGTTTTGTGCATTTAAATCTAATCTTGGTGTGGTAGTAGCTGAGTGGGATTCCTATTACATACTGTATTCAAACTGACTGTGGAAGATCTTTGTTGAAATTTTTTTCCGGTAACTTAATGGAGTCCACTGTGTCTTTCAGTTAGCAAAACATCGGACCACCTCTAAAGATAAACTGACGCCCAACTTTTTCACAGTCCGATCACAGGGAATCATTATTAACAACTGTTTTGATCCAGATTCGTCTCTCAGCACTCAATGAATGAATTGAAACAATTTTTAAAAAAGGAGACAAGCAGCCTGTGCGTTCTTTAGAGGAAAACATTTGTCACAAATGAGCTGTTTTTGTGTTCTCTCAGGGGAAAAACCCTACCAGTGTGAGTTCACGGACTGCGGCCGCAGATTTTCTCGCTCCGATCAACTGAAACGACACCAGAGGAGGCACACAGGTTTGAAACACTTCACTACATCAGCTTCTCTGTCTTTATTTTATTTTTATTATTCTTTGCCATTTGTTTCTTTATTCTCCTGTTGCTCTCTGCTGTTTGCATCTACTTAAAAAAAAAAATTATACAGGTAGTCCTCGACTTACGACGGAGATCCGTTCCTACGCGGCGGCGTAAACCGAATTTCGACGTAAGTCGAAACATACGTACATACTGCAACTTATACGTACAGTACTGTATTTTACCGAGCACTTAGCCTATCCTAACACAGTACCCTACATAATTATAAAAACACACATACATTTGGGAGCCATAATGAAGGGAAAAAATAGTTAATTTCCTACAGGGATGCTGGTGAAGCCATTTCCTCTGTCCCTCCTCCGTATTTTCTATTTGTTTACAACGTAAAACCGCCGTCCAGCTCGGTCCATCCTCCGTATTCGTTTACGACATAAAACTGCGTTCACAGTACAGTTTTGTTTAGTTTTTTGAACGTCCAGAGGACCAGACTTAGCTTTTTTAGAGAGTACAGGGCAGTATTCCTCCGCAGCTACGTTTACTCCGTAAAACCGTAAACTGCGTAACTCGGCTTTTCAAAATAAATTTTCAAACTATATATATATATATATATATATGTAGCACCCCACTGCTCTGTACGCCAGTAACTGGGGCAAGAACTTAAACTCACTGGTGGGGTGGCTATTTGGGTTCGTTAAGTTCTGGTAGATACCACGCAGGTTTACCTATGTTGAGTAAATCCTTACTCACCTAATTTACCATACACACCTTTAATGTACCATAAATCACTCCAGACAACCAACTAACTGAACAGTTTCTTTTAATAAGAACTTAGAAAAATAACTCTTCCACCACATGAAGCTGCACAATACCCCAAAATGATGTAAAACAACAATAAAGTATGGTCTTTAATTCTCATTTGACATGTTCCCAAAATAAAATAAAACCAATACTGTAAAGCACTTTTTCTCACTTTAACTTTGTGTTTTTGTTTTTTATTAAAGCTCCTTTCTCTTAACCATTGTTGTAATATAACCAGAATTCAATTTTTGTCACTAACAGAACTCCATAAATTTAACGTAACTGTACAGTTCTAAACACATCACACACGGGCCCCACTCGCACTCACACACACACCAACACAACCCGGTACCGGTAATATGCTTGCGTTGCAGGCCTGATGAAGCTAGGGTGCGCTGTCGTCGTGGAAATCCTCTTCTCCCCCGTTTAAACAACCAACACCGACCGACCTGCGCTCCTCAGTAGGTCCTCTCCGTCGTCAAAGTTGCTTTGTGAGTCCAATTTCTTTTAGAACTCAGCCACCTGATTTGCAGGACTACTTTTTAGTCTCACTGGAGCAGCGTCGCCATGTTGACGCTTTTCTCTGGCCACTTTGGATCAGCAACAGCAGTCCTCGGATCAGAAGCAGTTCTCCTCTGCCTTTCTTCCCTCAGACACGTCTGCAGGTTTCCTATACACTGTATAGGTTTACTTGTGACTAAAACAGTCCACTTTTTCTCCCACCTCAAGATCTGTCGCCTTAGCAACCATCTCCATCCGTTCTTTTTCTTTCTCCTTTTTCCCGCCTCTCCTTTCTTCTTCTTCCCATCAACCCCCTGTCCCGTTTTTCTCCATGTTGCGTTCACTTGTCTCTCGTTAACCACACGACTTTCGTAGATAGGACGTTCAATACAGTCTTTAAAATAATGAGGTAAATGATTAAACAATAATACACTTGTTTAAGTAAACAAGTCTCCTCGAGAAAAGCTTCAGCTTTCATATATTTCTCTCGTTACAACAGTAACCGCTCCCCGCATGTATAATCACTCAGTTTTAAAAATATACAAGAACAATAATACAAGCTTCTCACTTATATTTTCTGTATACATCCAACCAACCTTGTAAAAATTTTGCAAATGTTAAAAGGCCTTAAATGCCTGGGTTTTTCTTTTCTTTTTATGTTTTTAAAAAGAAACCAGGGGCTACACCCTCCCCCTTCTAAACTGTTTGATGCCCCTATCAAACATCAATTACATAACCCAAACAAAAGTAGGGAACTGTGGTAGGCTAAAACTAACACAGTTAGGACATAGCGCCATAGAGTGACACCATACAGTAGAACAAGAAGGATGTCTTGGTACCTTGAAGGTTCCACTTCCAAGAAACACCCCACAACTAACAGCACTTACTGGCTGATATGATGGTTGTCCTAGTTCATCATAACTTAATCTTATGACTGGTTTCTTCACTCGCCTAGGACGTTCTATAATAATCTGTTCTCTCTCACCTACTACCTCATCACTTTCCATCTCTTCCCCTCCTAAATCTAGTTCAGAGCAGAGCAGTGAGTCTTGAAGGTTAGGTGAGTTGGGACTTAGTTCAGCATCATCAATAGTCTTGTGGGGCGAGGTAATCTGAACTTCACTTGTGACTGAAGAGGGTTCTTTAGCTTTCCTCTCTGATGGCCTCAAAAGTTCTCTCAGGTTGACTTCTAGTGGGACTGTCGTGTTCACCTCTTCATATTCAGAATCAGAAGAGAGTGTGACATCTTCTTGAGCAACAGCCTTGGCAGACTCAGACTGTCTCTGTTGCCTCCTAGTGACAGGTTTCCGCACTTGCTCTGGCTCGTCATCAGCTGGAATTCGGACAAGATGACCAATGGGTAACAGGTGGTTGCGATGCACTGTTTTCTCAACCCCAAGTCCTCTTTCTGGTTTCACCTTGTAGACTGGCAAGTTAGGCATTCTTTCCAAGACAATGTATGGCACTGTCCTCCATTTCTCTTTCAACTTATGTTTACCGGTGACACCAAAGTTTCTCAGAAGCACACGATCTCCTTCTTCTAAGATCTGCTCTTTCACATGTTTGTCATGTGCCTTCTTGTTTCGTTGATGATTTTTGTCTGCAGCTTTTGTAGCGAGGTGGTAAGCTTGTTCCAAATCCTTCCTCAGTTTTGAAACATATTGGTGGTAGGTTGGGCCTTTCCCGTTTTCGTCTGATACTCCGAAACAGATGTCCACAGGAAGACGAGCCTCCCTTCCGAACATTAGTAGATAGGGGGAATATCCGGTTGCCTCGTTCTGGCTGCAGTTATAGGCATGCACCAACTGGCTGATTTTCTGACTCCATCTCTGTTTCTGAATGGGACCCAGAGTCCCGAGCATGGACAACAACGTTCGATTAAATCTCTCAGGTTGAGGATCTCCCTGAGGATGGTAGGGAGATGTTCTGGACTTTCGGATCCCCAACATCCTCAGTAAATCTTGGATCAGTTTGCTTTCAAAATCACGTCCCTGATCGGAATGTATCCGTGCAGGAAGTCCATAGTGAACAAAGAAATGTTCACACAGAATCTTCGCCACTGTGGATGCTTGTTGGTCTTTAGCCGGAAATGCCTGAGCATACCTTGTAAAGTGATCAGTCACCACAAGGATATTAGCATATCCTCTCAAATCAGGCTCGAGTGAAAGAAAGTCAATGCAGACCAGATCTAGCGGTCCCCGGCTGGTGATCTGATGTAAAGGAGCTGCTCGCTGTGGCAGAGCTTTACGGGTAATGCATCTACCACATGTTTTCACATACTGCTCCACCTCTGACCCCATCTTAGGCCAGTAGAATCTGTTACGTATCAGCTCCAACGTCTTTTCCACTCCAAGATGACCCGACTCATCGTGTAGGGACTTGAGTACCATGGGAACATGTTTTCGGGGTAGAACCAGCTGCAGCACTTCTGTACTAGGTGGTTTATTAATCTTTCTGTGGAGCAATCCATCCACCAACACAAGCTTACTCGCCTCTCTGTGCAGACAAATGGCTCCATGGTCAGTACACTTTTCAGATGAGAATGTTGGCCCTTCATTTAAAGATTTTTTGACCAGTGAAATCATTGGGTCGTGGTCTTGCGCCATAATCAGATCTGCTCGGCTGATCTGGGTTAAACAACCAAGATCCAGTCGGGTTGGAAACACATAGCATTCTGGCATGGCAGTGGGAGGGACACATAGAGATTCTGCACAGCTAACTGATTCAGTAGACTGGTCTCTGGATACCTGCTTGCAGAGGGCTCTAACATTGTCAGGTGTTAAACTCTTGAACTCATCTCTGTCATCAGGAACAGGGTTTCGCGATAACGCGTCTGCATCAGTGTTGTTAGAACCTGGTCGATACTGCAGAGTAAAGTTGTAGGTGGAAAGAGCTGCGAGCCAGCGATGACCTGTGGCATTCAGTTTGGCAGTGGTGAGTATATATGTAAGGGGGTTGTTATCTGTCCTTACAACAAACTCTGCACCATACAGGTAATCGTGGAATTTATCTACCACAGCCCACTTGAGTCCCAGAAACTCTAGCTGATGCACTGGATAGTTTTTTTCAGAAGAACTGAGCTTTCTGCTGGCAAAAGCGACCGGCCTCAGTCCTTCAGGATGCTCTTGGTTTAGCACCGCCCCCAAACCATGAAAACTAGCATCTATGTGCAGTACATAGGGCTTTGATGGATCAGCGAACGCTAACACCGGCGCTTGGGTGAGGCATTTTAGGATCTGTTGGAAAGCCTCTGTACAGCTCCCATCCCATCTTTCTCCAAAATGTTCACTGACTTTATAGTAGGTTTTCCCGGGAGACTTTGCGGATTTCCACTTCTTTTGAGTTGGCGGATATCCTTTACACAGTTCAGTTAGTGGTCTAACAATAATTGAATAGTTTTTGATGAAACGGCGATAATATCCACAAAATCCTAGAAAGGACTGGAGTGATGGAAGGTCAGTGGGTTCTTTCCAGTGGGCAACTGCCTCCACCTTGCTGGGATCTGTAGCAATGCCTCGTTCTGACACTACGTGTCCAACGTATGTCACTTGGGGTCTGCAAAACTGGCATTTATCAAGTGACAGTTTCAATCCAATTTCGCCTAAACGGTCAATGACTTTGAGGAGTCTTTGCTCATGCTCCACCAAAGTTTTCCCAAAAACAATCAGGTCATCAAGATATACAATAACCTCCAGCATGTGCATGTCCCCAACGGCCTTTTCCATGAGCCGCTGGAATGTTGAGGGAGCACCAGTTATTCCCTGAGGCATCCTTTCGAACTGGAAAAATCCCAGAGGACAGATGAAAGCGGTTTTTTCTTTATCCTCTTCAGCCATCGGAATCTGGTAATATCCACTCCTTAAATCCAACACTGAGAACCATCTACTTCCAGACAAACAATCCAGAGCATCATCGATACGTGGCACTGTGTACTGATCGGGAATGGTTCTGCGGTTCAGTGTACGATAATCAACACACATGCGGATGTGTCCATTTTTCTTTCGTGCTAGCACAATAGGTGAGGCATAAGGACTTCTGGATTCTTTGATTATCCCAGCTGCTACAAGTCCCTGGAGATGGCGACGAAGGTCCTCTACATCAGCAGGTGCTATACGCCGTGACCGCTCTCTGAACGGGGTGTCATCCGTTAGCCTTATATGGTGTTCCACCCCAGATGCTAATCCCACGTCCCACTCCTCAGTTGAGAAAACATGGGATCGTTCAGAGAGTTTTTTCCTCAGTCTGTCTTTCCACTCCGTTGGGATAGAAGGGTCTTCAAAATTAAATTGTGAAGGATCAAGTTTTTTATGACTTTGTGTCTTGGTGTTTGAGATCTCAGTCACTGTGTCAGCCACATAAAGATGAGCTACTACTGTGCCGATGGGTATGCCAGTTTCTTTCAGAGACTCGTTGCGCATGAGCACCAAAAACTTGTCTGTATCCAACGTCTTGGAGAATAGAACTGTGGGCTGCACAAACAGACTTGGTGGGAGTGCATGTGAAGCTGCACGCTCAGAGATGAGAATGCAATTGCCCACTCTCTTCGTTTCACTTACTTTACAGATGGCTATATGCTCACCACCAGCAGGGATCATTAGCGGCCCTGGACCTACCCATTTAACATCAGCCACTGCAACGTTACTATGCTTTGTCTCTTTAAAGTTCAGATCTACAGGATGGGCGAGTTCTCGCTCTGTTACACCAACTCGTGCAGCATAAATGGTGTCTGAAATGGCTGCTTTACAGTTTAAAGGGAGCGACCACACTTTGCTAACATTGGTTCCAATTAGAACTGGAATGGTGTCTGAACATCGGGGGTCTGGGCATACTAAAGCAAGAATGGGAACTGATTTCCCTTTTTGTGATGTCTTTTCTGAAAATGCCAAGTCCACTTGAATGTAGCCTTTATACGGGTAACTGCTCTCAGACTCACTTAAACCCCAAATGGCTAAGCCTGACACTGGATGTAGAGGAACATGGGGTAAGTGTTCGACATACCAGCTGTCAAAAATGATTGTGACCTGAGAGCCACTGTCCATGAGAGCAGTGCATGGTGTTCCATTTACTTTAACATGAGCAGTAGCGGGTGGTCCTACTAGTCCTTTGGGCAGGTTACTGGTCTGCAGACTCACAGCGCTCTTCTTCACATTAGCGTTTTTCCATTCAAAACGAGGACTGGTACTTCTTGGACCTGCCTTACCCCTCCTTTGGGCCTGAATCAACTTTTGTATGACTTTTGGATAGTTTTCTGGTGACATACATTTAGTGGAAATGTGCCCATCTTCGCCACAACTGTAGCAAAAGATATCACTGGGTTCTCTGTGCTTAGCTGCTTTCAACGTCTCATGCCTTGGAGAGGTAACTGAGGGGGTTGGATGGTCTTTTGGTCTTGCAGTCGATTG
>JBBPBX010039263.1:0-10944 GCA_038048925.1 Garcialebias charrua
ACTTACGGCAGTCTCAACTTACGACAATCCGATGTTACGAGCGTATCATATTAATAAAAATATTAAAAATATATATACGGTATATACATTTTTTTTAATGTGTTTAAATGTTCTTTATTTCATGTGTACAGTACTTTGTTGCAGATGTGGTTGTTTTAAATGGCTTTATAAATAAAGTATTATTATTATTATTATTAAGCCGATTTACGTAGTTTCTGGCAGTTTCCGCCAGTTTTCGGCAGTGTCCGTCAGTTTTCGGCAGTGCCCGCCAGGTTCTTGTCATACTGACTGACCGTGAGAGTGAAGACGAAGAGGAGGAGGAGGAAGAGGAAGAAGAGCAGGTTGAGAGTTTGCATTAAACTTTTTTTAAGTCTTTTTTTTTTAATGCCCTGGATACCTGTCATTGGTATTTTGACACTCTACTTATCATAGGAATATGCCGAGGAGGAGGAAGATGAAGAAGAGGAGGAGGAGGAAGATGAAGAGGAGGAGGAAGATGATCGGGATATGGTGGAGGAAGGAGAAGACCGTAATGAGGAGAGTGGAGAAGGCAACGAGGCTTATAAAGCAGACGACGCAGAGGTTAGATCAGACAGTCACTTCATTCACAGTTTCATTTTCTACACTTTAAAGGTTCAGTATGTAACTTTTCTAACAACATATTTTTAACATATTTCTTCACTCTGTCACTACCTCCTGACATACTGATTTTAGACAAGTAATCTCTGAAAAAAACTATTGTCCCCTTGCTTCTCTAAAAGCATTTCTAAAAAGCCACAGTGACCCACCGTTAACCAGCCAATAAAAACAGATTTTGTAACCAGCCAATAAAAACAGAGCTTGAATTTGAATCAGCCAATAAAAACAGAGCTTGAATTTGAATTTCAGCAGAGCTAGGGCAAGAGCAAGCCTCAGAGCCATATATGGCTCTGAGGGGGAGGGACCAGAAACGTGTCTCTGTTCAAAATTTTCCTAAGTTCCAGCGTGTTCCAGAAATTACATACTGAACCTTTAAATCTCCCTTGCTTCCAGTCAGACGCCCTCATTTTCCTGCTCACACTCAGCTGTTCCACACTGTCACTTCTGTTTGACCCGTCTGTCGTAATTTACCTTCTCAGGGTTTCCGTGGGGTCTTAAAAAGTATAAAAAAGTATAAAATTGCGATTTTAGGCCAAAAAAAGTTTTAAAGGTGCTATTGTGGTGGACCACTAGGGGACTCTACTCACACCCAGTGGACCGGATGTTTTACCGGATGTTTTATTGTGAAAGGTCCAGAGGACCGGGTGTTTTATTGTGAAAGGGTTGATGTATAAGGTGTGTTTTTGGTGCTTACCGCCAGAACTGTAGGAGTTGATTAAAGTGAAGTTCTGCATCCCGTCTTCTGTGTCGTCTCTTCATCACCTCCTACACTGGTGACCTCGTGAATTGAACATGTCGACATCTGACGCTCCAGCCAGCTCTCCTCAGATGTCCGCTACTGTGGAACCTCCACAGGCGGCCCCGCTCGCTTTTTCGGTGGCCGTTAAAATCCCAGACTTCTGGCTGCACGACCCTCCGTCATGGTTCGTCCACATCGAAGCACAGTTTGCTCTTCGCGGGATTTCTTCAGACGACACCAAATACCACTATGTGGTCGCCTCGCTGGATCCGCTGTCCACCCGGCGGGCAATGAGCCTGCTCCGGGACCCTCCGGCACACGGAAAGTACGCCGCCCTCAAGCAGCTCCTCCTGCGGCGTTACTCACTCTCAGACGCAGAGCGCGCTGAGAAACTTTTTTCCCTCTCCGGTTTGGGCGATGGCACAGCTCTTGAGCTGATGGAGAGCATGTTGTCCTTGCTGGGATCAGACGACGGTGGGTTCCTTTTCCTCCACCTCTTCCTCCGCCAGCTCCCGGCTTCAGTGCGCACGGTCCTGGCCAACTCCCCGCTTCTGCAGCAGAGAGACTACCGCTCGCTGGCGGAAGAAGCCGACCGCATCCTCCTGGCTACGAGGACCTTCGCGGTCCAGGCGGCGGTCCCCGGATCTCCAGCAGCACCTCAGCTTCAAGCAACGCCCTCAGCGCCGGACGAGCCATCGGTGGTAGCAGGGGTCGCTACCCGCAGGCGGACAGGAGCCGCCTTTTGTTTCTACCACCAGCGCTTTGGCGCCAAAGCACGACGGTGCATCCCGCCGTGCAGCTTCAAGCCGCAGGGAAACGACAACGCCAGCGCCCGCTAGCAGCCGCGGCCGTTGGCGACAAGGAAAGGCTGCTTTTCATCGAAGACTCGAGGTCGGGGAGGCGGTTCCTGGTGGACTCTGGTTCGCAGAAGAGCCTCGTTCCCCCGACTGGCTCCGACAGGTTGGCAGAAGGCTGCGGGCCGCTGCTAACCGCGGCTAATGGCTCTCCCATCAAGACGTTTGGTGAAAGGTTGGTGACTGTTTGTTTCCATGACCGGGACTTCCAGTGGAACTTTGTGGTAGCTGCTAGCTCAGTTCCTATTTTAGGGGCTGATTTTCTTTGTGCTCACGGGCTCCTCGTTGATGTTGCTAACAGACGTTTGATCGACGCTGTGTCCTTTTCGTCACTGCCTTGTGCTACACGAGGAGCTGGGCCTTTAATGCATGCTAACTTTTTAGCTTCGGGTAACGTGTTTCAGCGTTTATTGTCTGAGTTCCCCTCACTGACTGTTCCTAATTTTGCCAACACAAACACAAAACATGGGATCGAACATTATATCCCCACAACGGGCCCCCCGGTTTTCGCACGTGCACGCCGCCTCGATGCTACTAAGCTAGCAATCGCGCAGGAAGAGTTTGCTAACATGGAGCGTTTAGGCATTGTGCAGCGTTCAAACAGTCCGTGGGCCTCCCCCTTGCACATGGTGCCCAAGGCAGATGGCAAATGGCGACCATGTGGGGATTTCCGCCGCCTTAATAACATCACAGAGAACGATCGTTATCCCATCCCCCACATCCAGGATTTTTCAGTGCACCTGGCTGGGACCTCCATTTTTTCTAAAGTAGATTTAGTACGGGGGTACCACCAGGTTCCTGTGCATGTGGAGGATGTCCCTAAGACTGCCGTTATTACTCCTTTTGGCCTGTTTGAGTTTTTGCGCATGCCTTTTGGTCTTAAAGGTGCAGCCCAAACGTTTCAGCGGTTGATGGATTCAGGCCACTACACACCTTGGGGTGTCTATGAGTGCACATCTAATTCTCCAGCTCCTCGGGCGCTTTCTATGGCTGCTCACTGCACCACCTGGTAGGTGGTTGGGTTAAATGCAGAGACGAATTTCGTCTGTGTATGGGAAACATACGCAGATGACAGGAAAAGACATTATTATTATTATTATTGTCCTTCGTATTTGTGTACTTGGACGACATCCTGGTGGCTAGCAGCTCAGCTGAACAGCACATGTCCCACCTCCGTGAGGTTTTTCAGCGCCTAGCAGCACATGGCCTGATTGTAAATACAGCGAAATGCCAGTTTGGGTTGCCAGTCATTGACTTTTTGGGCCACCGCATTTCTGCCAGTGGTGCTGTCCCATTACCAAACAAAGTGCAGGCGGTGTCCAATTTTCCACAGCCCCAGTCTGTTAAAGCGCTACAAGAATTTTTGGGAATGGTTAATTTCTATAACCGTTTCCTCCCCAGGGCAGCACAACTGCTGCGAACCGCTCTATGGAGCGCTAAAAAAGAAAAAGCCCAACGACAACGTTGACTGGACACCAGAACGCCTACAGGCATTTGGTGATGCTAAAACTGCATTGGCCACTGCTGCCCTTTTGGCCCATCCATCCCCAGCGGCACAAATAGCTTTAACAACCGACGCATCTGATGTTGCGGTGGGGGCTGTGTTAGAACAGCAGGTTTCCGGGGTTTGGCAGCCGCTTGCATTTTTCAGCCGTACGCTACGGGACAATGAGCTTAAATACAGTGTTTTTGACAGGGAGTTGCTGGCGCTTTACCTGGCCACACGCCATTTCAGGTTTTTCCTGGAGGGCCGCCAGTTCACTGCATACGTTGACCACAAACCCTTGGTGTTTGCTATGTCAAAAATTTCTGACCCCTGGTCTGCTCGCCAGCAACGCCACCTCGCAGCGGTGTCTGAATTTACTACAGACATTCAGCATGTGGCTGGAAAATCCAACGTGGTGGCCGACTGTCTCTCCCGGGTGCTGATCTCTCCCGTGTACGTTGGCATCGATTTTTCTGCTATGGCTGCGGACCAACGTAGCGACGCAGAAATACTCGAGCTCCAGTCCGGGCCCACAGGCCTCGAGTTGGAGGAACGGCAGGTGAATGACGGAGGTCCTCTCCTGCTCTGTGATGTTTCTACTGGCAGGCCCCGCCCTCTGGTTCCAGTTTCATGGCGACGCCGCGTTTTTGATTCTTTACATTCCCTTTCTCATCCAGGTGTTAGAGCCTCTGTGAAACTGGTCAGTTCAAAGTTTGTTTGGCCCGGTCTGCGTAAAGCAGTTAAGGAGTGGGCAGCAGCGTGTGTCCCATGCCAGCGTGCTAAGGTTAACAGGCACACCAAAGCACCTTTGGAACCTTTCTCCATTCCTGGTCGGCGGTTTGACCATGTGCACGTAGACCTGGTGGGCCCTCTGCCTCCATCACAAGGTTTTACTCATCTGCTGACTATGATAGACCGGACCACCAGGTGGCCTGAGGTGGTTCCTCTGACATCCACAACATCTGCAGTGGTGGCCCGGGCATTTTTGTCTACCTGGGTTGCGCGTTTTGGCCCCCCTTCAGACATTACATCGGACAGGGGCCCGCAGTTTGTTTCTGAGCTTTGGTCTACCATGGCCAAGGGTCTGGGGACTAACGTTCACAGGACCACCGCTTACAACCCCCAAGCTAATGGTTTGTGTGAACGGTTTCACAGGTCATTGAAAGCTGCACTTCGTGCTGCATTGACCGGTGACAACTGGATTGACCGTCTTCCCTGGGTTTTGTTGGGTTTACGTACCGCAACCAAAGAGGACCTGAGCTCTTCCCCAGCTGAACTGGTTTTTGGTCAGCCTGTGCGTGTCCCCGGTGAGTTTTTACCTGAGGTACTCTCACCACAGTTCGCTCCACCGTCGCTCCATTTTTCATCTCAGGAGGGCTCTTTTCTTGTCCCTGGCCCGGTACACCATTGTTTACCGCAGTCATTTGTCCCTAAGAATCTGGAGTCCTCTAAATTTGTTTTTGTCAAACACAATGCACACAGGACACCACTACAGCCTTTGTATGATGGCCCATTTCGGGTTCTTCAACCAGGTCCAAAACATTTCCTTTTGGATTTAGGGGGTCGCACTGAGACTGTCTGTATCGATAGGCTTAAACCAGCTCATGTTATGTCAGATGATCAGGTTGTTACGGCCCAGGCTCCTCGCAGGGGCAGACCTCCATCCACGTCGCTAACGGACTGCTGTCCTCCTTCCAGTGACTCTCAACGACCAACGGAGCCCGACCCTTCTGCAGGCCCTCCTCGTCACCCTCCGCTTCATCAGACTGATTACGCAGGGCCCAGGTTCAGCCGTTCTGGTCGTTTGATCAAACCTAAAATGCTGGACTAGTGATGGACCTTACTGGGTGTTCTGGGGGGGCATGTGTGGTGGACCACTAGGAGACTCTACTCACACCCAGTGGACCGGATGTTTTACTGGATGTTTTATTGTGAAAGGTCCAGAGGACCGGGCATTTTATTGTGAAAGGGTTGATGTATAAGGTGTGTTTTTGGTGCTTACCGCCAGAACTGTAGGAGTTGATTAAAGTGAAGTTCTGCATCCCGTCTTCTGTGTCGTCTTTTCATCTCCTCCTACACTATATGTAACTTTTCTAAACATACATTTTTAACGTATTTCTTCACTCTGTCACTATCTCCTGACAGATTGATGTCAGACAGGTAATCTCTGAAAAAAACAAAAATATTGTCCCCTTGCTTCTCCAGGTGGTAAATAAGCATTTCTAAAAAGCAAAAGTGACCCACCGTTAACCAGCCAATAAAAACAGAGTTTTTAACCAGCCAATAAAGCTGCGTTCCAGTTGTCCTCAACAGAGCTTCTCACGCCCCAACCCACGCCCCCGCCTGTCCCAGCCCCGCGCACATTCTCATTCAAAGGATTGCAAAGCGATGCATGACTGTTTTGTATGTGACACAAATGTATTAAATTGCCCTTATTCATCCCTGATCGGGACTTTTCTTTTATTTATTTATTTTTTAAAGTCAAATGATGCTTCCTCCTCCGCTCTGCACCGCTCCCTCCGCTGACTGCAATGAATGAGGAAATGTCTGAAGTTGTCACGAGAGAATTAAACTTGGGTTTTACGTGCCTGCGCTTGTCCCTGCAGATTTTATGGTGTTCTGGTGTGCTGGACCAGAGCTACATGGTTTTATTTTATTTTTTTAGAACGTTTTATTAACATATAAACACAGAATATCGCAGCGGCTCCGAGAGACTGCAGCAGGAGGCGGAGCAGATCTCAAGTTCAGCAGAGCACGGGGAAGCAGCCATATATGGCTCTGAGGGGGAGGGAGCAGAATGCTTTTCCCTGCTGAAAATATGTCTAAGTCCTGCGCACAACAGAAAGTTACACATAGCACCTTTAAAGAGTAGGTCAACTTTAGTACAGGGAATAGGACTGTGGAATTGTTTGGAACTTGCTATTAAAATTGCAAAGTCAATATCTAAATGATTAAAACAAAATGTCTGAACAACTATTCATAAATTGGTTTATATGCAAATTACTATTTATGGTTTTGTGTGAGAAATCATTAATATCTTCAAGACAAGAAAGTTCATTCTCAATAGTCCAGGTATCAAATTTAATATCTTATATTTTTTTTACAAATGTGATTGCTATTTGAGTTAATTGTTTGAATTAATTTTGTTTGAAGAAGGGGCAGAAATAATAAGATTTTTTTCTTCTGCCTCCTTTCATTTCATGTATTGTTTTGTTTTATAATGTGGTTTTGTAAATAATTTTCTTGTGTTTTTTAAATTTGAAATGAATAAATTTAATAATACCATGGTTTAAAGCGAGCGGAGACCCCCCCGAGGAGAGGAACTCGCGGACGTATGCCGTGGGAGTGCGCGTGACGTATGCAGTGGGAGGGAGGAGGGAGGGATTTATTATAATGTATCCCCCACGTCTTTCCAAGTATAAACACTCAATGCGGTCGGTGACACACGCAATTACGCCATCGCTGGGCCTCAACGGGGGGTAAAAGACGTGCGACAAGAAGTATAAACCAGGCTTTAATGTTCCGCACTTTGTTCGCTGCGATCGTTTAATGGCTTTCTATTGCACTCTTCATGAATAAGAAAGGGTGAGAGACAGCTGTGGCTAGCATCGCCTAGTAGTAGTAAGCAATGTTGTACCACTAGTCCATCATGGTGGCTTTAGCACAACAAAACAATATGCATGAAATACGTAATTGTGTTTTAAACACATTTCACGAGTTTCATCGTCCAATATTTTATTTGGTCGCTTAATGCCGCGTTTAAATAAGGGTCAGGCCCAGGAGTTAAAGGGTCCATTCAGGCCCCTTTTTGTTGTGGTTTTTAACAGCTGGGGTTCCTGTGGCCATCCATCCATCCATCCATCCATCCATCTTCTTCCGCTTATCCGGGGTCGGGTCGCGGGGGTAGCAGCCTAAGTAGGGAGGCCCAGACTTCCCTCTCCCCAGCCACTTGGAGCAGCTCCTCCGGGGGAATCCCAAGGCGTTCCCAGGCCAGCCGAGAAACATAGTCCCTCCAGCGCGTCCTGGGTCTTCCTCTGGGTCTCCTCCCGGTGGGACATGCCCGGAACACCTCACCAGGGAGGCGTCCAGGAGGCATCCTAACCAGATGCCCGAGCCACCTCAACTGGCTCCTCTCGATGTGGAGAAGCAGCGGCTCTACTCCGAGTCCCTCCCGGATGACTGAGCTTCTCACCCTATCTCTAAGGGAGAGTCCAGCCACCCTGCGGAGAAAACTCATTTCAGCCGCTTGTATCCGAGATCTTGTTCTTTCGGTCATAACCCAAAGCTCATGACCATAGATGAGGGTGGGAACGTAGATCGATCGGTAAATTGAGAGCTTTGCCTTTTGACTCAGCTCTCTCTTCACCACGACAGACCGGTACAGCGCCCGCTTCACTGCGGACGCTGCACCTATCCGCCTATCGATCTCACGCTCCAGTTTTCCCTCATTCGTGAACAAGATCCCGAGATACTTAAACTCCTCCACTTGGGGCAGGACCTCCTCCCCGACCCGGAGAGGGCATGCTACCCTTTTCCGGCTCAAGACCATGGCCTCGGACTTGGAGGAACTGATCCTCATCCCGGCCGCATCACACTCGGCTGCAAACCGCTCCAGTGAAAGTTGTAAATCACGAACTGATGAAGCCAGTAGGACCACATCATCTGCAAAAAACAGAGAAGCGATTCTAAGGTCACCAAAACGGATCCTCTCAACACCTTGGCTGCGCCTAGAAATTCTGTCCATAAAAGTTATGAACAGAATCGGTGACAAAGGGCAACCTTGGCGGAGTCCAACTCTCACCGGAAACGAGCCTGACTTACTGCCGGCAATGCGGACCAAGCTCTGACACCGGTCGTACAGGGACCTAACAGCCCTTATCAAAGGGCCTGGTACCCCATACTCCCGGAGTACCCCCCACAGAACCCCCCGAGGGACGCGGTCGAATGCCTTCTCCAAGTCCACAAAGCACATGTAAACTGGTTGGGCAAACTCCCACGCACCCTCCAGGACCCTGTTGAATCAAGGTTTAACATGAACTGTCCTTTGAGTTATTTGAAGTTGTTTGTGGTCTGAGGCTCAGTTTTAAACTGAAACATGTTTATTGTAGTATTTGGGCCACTTCGAAAATATTGCTTTTGTTAGCTACAACGAAGCAGAGTGACTTTTAAAACTACTGGCATGTTAGCTGTTGTGAAGTTTTTCGTAACCATATGCAAACGCATTGCTAAATTGAAATCACATTTTTTTGTCTTGCCTTAAGGCCCCAGTATAGCTCTGGGTTTTGCCGAACGCCGCTCTACGCGCGTGTGCTGTGCGCAGGCAGTTCATAGTATAGCTCTGCGTTCGTTCTTGCGTTAATGCTCGCGTTTTCGCTCCAAATTCTTGACGTCATTTGCAGTGATAGGAATAACGGAGTTATAAATAAACGGCGTTACAAACGGAGTTATTTTTTTCATTAACGGGTAATCTAAGTAGTTACTATGTCTATCGTTACAACGCCGTTACCGTTACAAACACTAAAATGGTGTACGTTATTTTGTCTTCCGCGCGCTGTCTCTCGCTGCTTGTTTACTTTTTTTTTTCCCCATTGGTGAGGGAGGGTGGAGGGGGATGGAGCAGAGGGGAGGGAGGGTAGGAGCATAGACGTGGGAGCAGAGGGGAGGGAGGGGCGAAACAATAAGGATGATGCTGATTGGCTAAGGTAGAGTGTCAGGTACAGGTCAGCCAATCAGCGGTTTTGTTGTTCAGCAAACACACGCTGCAGCAGGGAGCTTCAAATCTGAAAAGTTAACAGAAGTCTGGCAGCAATGGCGAGTCTGGAGGGAAAGTTGGCGTTTTCAAAGTGGAAATACAGAAATTACTTTACTCTCCTTGAGGTAAAAGGCAAGAACGTGCATGTGAAGTGTACATTATGTCCTGGAGCGAAGTGTTTGTCCACGTCCGTCGTAATCTGATCTGACAAGCATCTCACAACTGCTCAGGTAATTCAGTTTCAGCTACTGTTTTAAAAGTACTTCATATTGTTAAAATGGTTATTTTGTTTTTAAGAAAATTCTTGAAGAACCAGTTGTGTGAGAGTTTGATTTTATTTTACACTACAAAGCACTTATTTTAACTGTTTACTTTTATTCTAAGAAAACACTTACAACAGTACAGGGTGTACATAGAGCTGAAAACACAATTGTTATATTATTTTGTTAAAGCTTCAGTATGTAGCTTTTTTTATGAACATATTTCTTCACTCTGTCACTACCTCCTGACAGACTGATGTTAGCCAGGTAATCTCTGAAAAAAAATTTAAAAAAATATTGTCCCCTTGCTTCTCCAGGTGGTAAATAAGCATTTCTAAAAAGAAAAGGTGACCCGCCATTTTCCAGCCAATAAAAACAGAGCTTGAATTTGAATCAGCCAATAAAAACAGAGCTTGAATTTGAAATTCAACAGACCACAAGGGGGCAGAGCCATATATGGCTCTGAGGGGGAGGGATCAGAATGCTTTGCCTGTTGAAAATATTTCTAAGTGCTGCAGTTCTACAGAAACTGCATACTGAACCTTTAACCTGTATTTTGTAATGAAGAAAAAACTTGAAGTACAGTATAGTATGTCAACCAGTCATGTTCTGTTGAGGTGCTGGAGGCATTTCTACTTAAAATTCGTAGATATATCTAAACTTAAACCAACCAAACAAACAATAGTTACTTTCCCTGGTAACTAATTACTTTTATAGGTGAGTAATTCAGTTACTAACTCAGTTACTTTTTGGGCAAAGTAACTAGTAACTATAATTAATTACTTTTTTGAAGTAACATTCCCAACACTGGTCATTTGAGCAACAGCAGGGCGGAGCGTTTACGGGACAAATTGAGGTCGCTGATTGGTCATTTGCTGACACGCCTACTGAATTGATTGACAGGTCGGGTGGGGAAAAAAGGCACTTCACACAGCATCTGTTCTGGGTTTATATGTTATTAAAAAGTTATAAAAAATAAAATAAAAACAGGGAGCGCTGATCCAGCACACCAGAACACCAGGAAATATGCAGAACCTCGCGCAGCCACGTTGGATATGAGTTTAGTTCGCTCGTGACAAATTCATTCATTTCCTCATCATTTCAGTCATGGAGTCAGCGGAGGAGGAAGCGATCACTTGACTTTTGGCAAAAAAACAAAAGAAAAGGCCAGATCAGGGATGAAGAAGGGGAATTTAATACATTTGTGTCTCATA
>JBBPBX010039263.1:11147-23500 GCA_038048925.1 Garcialebias charrua
CATGTCGCAGCCTCCCTTTCCTAGCTAACTTCCACTTCCAAGACTTTCTGTTGGACACCTGAGACAGATGCAGCCTTTTTTAAATTAAAAAAGTTATTTTCCTCCACACCTATCCTTTACCATCCTAACCACAAGTGTCAGTTTATCCTCGAGGTCGACGCCTCGGACATGGGGGTGGGGGCAGTACTCTCCCAGAGATCCCCTTATGACAACAAGGTTCATCCATGTGCTTTCTTTTCAAGACGTTTATCCTAAGCTGAAAGGAACTACGACGTGGGCAACAGCAAACTCCTAGCGGTCAAACTAGTTCTCGAGGAATGGCGGCACTGGTTGGAAGGCACTGAGACCCCTTTCTTGATCGGGACTGATCATAAAAACCTCACTTACCTCAGAGAGGCAAAACGTTTGACTCTACGCCAGGCACGATGGTCTCTGTTTTTCAACCATTTCAATTATGTTTTGACTTTCAGACCAAGCTCGAAGAACGTCAAGCCCGACGTACTGTCCCACCAGTTTGCTCCTCCCAATGTTCCCAAGCCAGAGGAGACTATTGTTCCTCCCGTATGTGTTGTTGGGGCCCTCTCCTGGCCTATTGAGAGTGAAATCAGAGAGGCCCTCAAGTCTGACCCTGGCCCTGGCAATGGACCCCTGGAGCCTTGTTCGTCCCAACATGCATGAGGGCTAAGGTACTACTGGCTTCATACAAATAAACTGTCTTGTTACCCAGGTACGACCTGCATGCTCTCCTTGGCCAAAGCACAATTCTGGTGGCCCTCCATGTCCTTGGATGTTCAGGCCTTTATCGGAACCTGTCCTACCTGCGCCAGGAATAAGTCTGGTACTCAGCCCCCTGCTGGACTCCTGCAGCCACTACCAACTCCCTGCCACCCTTGGTCACACATTGCCATTGACTTTGTCACAGGCCTGCCACCTTCTGATGGTAGCACCACTATTTTGACAATTGTCGATTGGTTCTCCAAGGCTGTCCATTTTATCCCCCTCCCTAAGATTCCCTCTGCCCTTGAGACTGCACAACTCATGACCCAGCAGGTGTTCCAGATCCATGGTATCCCATCGGACGTCCGACTGTGGACCACAATTCATCTCTCAGGTATGGCACTGTTTCTGTAACTTTGTGGGAGCTTCTGTTAGCCTCATCTCAGACTACCATCCCCAGTCCAATGGCCAGGCTGAACGTTGCAACCAGGAACTGGAGACCACCCTTCACTGTGTTGTAGAGAAGAATCTGTCAGCCTGGAGCCAGCACCTGGTGTGGGTGGAATATGCCCACAATTCACTTAGATCCTCGGCTACAGGTATGTCCCCCTTTGAAGCCTCTTTAGGCTATATGCCTCCTTTGTTCCCCAGTTTGGAGACGGATTGCATGGTTCCCTCCGTCCAACGTCATTTTAGACGCAGTCACCACATCTGACGCCAGGCCAAGGCAGTCCTCCTGCGAACAGCAGCTCAAACCAAAAGGCTTGCTGATCGTTACAGCTCTAAAACACCCACATATCAGTTGGACCAAAGAGTGTGGTTGTCCACTCGGGACATCAACTTGAAGGACACCCCCCGCAAGTTGGCTCCCCACTTCATCGGTCCTTTCCCCATTTCAAGAATCGTTAATCCCTCTGCAGTCAGACTCCAACTTCCAAGGTCCATGAGAATCCCTCCCACGTTCCATGTCTCCCAGGTTAAACCTGTCTCCTCAAGTCCCTTGTGTCCACCCTCTGACCTCCCTTTGCCACCTCGCCTGATCAACAATCACCTTGCGTTCACAGTCAGAACCATCCTGGACGTGTAACGCAGAGGTTTCCAGAACCATGTCGATTGGGAGGGGTACGGCCCAGAGGAGAGGTCTTGGATCCCTAGGTCCTTCATTCTGGACCCCAGCCTTATCACCTCCTTTTTCAGGAACCACCCCGAGAAATGCCTCAGGTCGCCTGGAGACGATTCTTGATTGGGAGATGCTGGAAGAGTAGCACTGCCTACAACCCCTCTTCCAACATGGCCGCTGATCATCAACACCTGGCGTTCATCAACCTGATAAGGATCTCTCCCTACTTAAGGCCGCAGTCTAGTGCTACTCTTCGCTGGAGCATATCACAATCTCATGGTATTTATGCTTCTGGCCTGAACATTACTAGTTCAAAGAGTTGTTCACCTTTTTCTATTGTCTCCAGTGTTCATGACTCCTTGGCTCTGGTTCTCCTGATCCTGGCTTGGTTCATTCGTGCTCTGACCTGGCTCTCCTCGTGACTCATTTGGATTCTCCTCGTGCCCTGGCCTGGTCCTCCTCGTGACTCGTCCTTGGTTCTCCTCGTGCTCTGATCTGGTTCTCCTCGTGACTCATCCTGGTCTCCTCGTGACCCATCCTGGTTTTCCTCATGCCTGGTTCACACCAGTTGCCTGCCTTCCTCATCCAACTGGACTCTGGACATGTTCCTTCTCTGCAAACTCTCCTAAGGATTGAAGGTTGGACCAAACATCGCCCCTCAACCTGTAAGAGAGAAAACAACATCTAAACCACTATCTGTTCTCCTGTGTGAACCCCTCTCTGACCATCACCCCCCTCTTTCAGGAGTTGCAGAGAAGCTTCGTTTGATTATTCACTGTACATAATAAACACTGTTATTTTGCACCTGCCTGTGTCTGTTTCGTTTGGGGTCTCATACTAATCTGGGTTCCTCGAGTTTATAACTGTAAGACTCTTAGTGCTCCAGGTGGTTGAGCGCAGTCTGGCACTGCACTAAAACCATAGATATACGGAAGGATCTGTGTTCGGATATTCCCGGAAATGGACCGCAATGATCCTTAAAAAATCCCAAAATCTGGATACTTATCTTCGGCAGATCCAAAATAAATGTGGCTGTTATTTGTCAAGGGCCTGCCAAAGATAAGTATCCGGATTTTGGGATCTTGGGATTTTTTAAGGATCATTGCGGTCCATTTACGGGAATATCCGGATATATAAGTATAAGTATATCAGAGTCAGAGAGTCAGAGTCAGAGTCAGATTCAGAGAGTCTTTATTGTCATTTGCACCGCATGTAGTACATGTGATGAAAACGAGATTATGTACACAGGGTCCCAGTTACATCCAACAACAAATGCAAGAGAAAAACAATAATAACATCTAGGATTAACTAAGAGAAACATCAACTAGTAATACACTAAGCCCTAATGTAGTAGAAAAACATCATTATAAACAGCAGCACGAACATGAGTCATTATGAGCAGATGGTCACAGATGAACGCAGCAACAAGAAACAGATCAGTATCAACATGATGTGACATTTTGCAGTGTTTATTCTTATTATTTATTTATTCATGAGTCTGACAGCCTCAGGGTAGAAGCTGTTCCTCAGTCTAGTGGTTCTACATTTGATGCTCCTCAACCTCCGTCCCGAGGGGAGTGGTGCAAAGAGTGAATGTGCTGGGTGAGTGAGGTCTTTCATGATGCAGGTGGCTCTTTTTCTGCATCTGGAGGTGTAAATGTCTGTGATGGTGGGGAGACTGACTCCCACAGACTTCTGTGCAGCCTTCACCACTCTCTGTAGAGCTTTCCTCTCTGCAACTGTGCAGCCTCCATGCCACACATTGATGCTGGAGCACAGGATGCTCTCCACTGCACACCTGTAGAAGGAGTTGAGGACTGAGCTTCTCAGACCAGCTCGTCTCAGCCGTCTGAGGAAGTAGAGTCTCTGATGACCTTTCTTGATCAGGCTGGTGGTGTTGTTGCTCCAGCTGAGGTTATCATTCAAGTGTACACCTAGGTACTTGTAGCTGGAGACCACCTCCACCGCAGATCCACCTATGTACAGTGGGGTGTGGGTGTGTTTGTTCCTTCTGAAGTCCACAATCATCTCCTTCGTCTTCTTCACATTCATGTGAAGGTTGTTCTCTTTGCACCAGCTCTCCAGGTGCTCCACCTCCTGTCTGTAGCTGGATTCATCATTATCTGTGATGCATCCCACCACCGCTGTATCATCTGCAAACTTAACAATATGACAGCCTGGATGTGTGGCTGTACAATCATATGTGAGCAGAGTGAACAGAAGAGGGCTCAGCACACATCCTTGAGGAGAGCCAGTGCTGAGGGTTATGGTGGAGGAGGAGAAGTTGTGGATCTTCACGGACTGTGGTCTGTTTGTTAAGAAGTCTAGTACCCAGTTACAGATGGAGGGGCTTAGTCCAAGTGTGGATAGTTTATCTATCAGAGTTTGGGGGATCATGGTGTTGAAGGCAGATGTGAAGTCCACAAAGAGCAGACGCACGTATGAGTCCTTCTGATCCAGGTGGGTGAGAGCAGTGTGGACCACAGAGGAGATGGCGTCCTCTGTTGATCGGTTCTCGCGGTATGCATATTGATGAGGGTCCTCGCTGATGTTGACGGTTGTCTTGATGTGGGACATGACCAGTTTCTCAAAACATTTAGCGACTATCGGGGTGAGAGCCACCGGTCTATAGTCATTCAGACCAGTCACTGTGGAGCTTTTTGGGACTGGGATGATGGTGGCAGTCTTCAGGCAGGTGGGAACTGACTCCAGTGAAAGTGTTGCTGTGAAAACGTGCTGATTGAAGGTTGGAAGGATGACACGTAAATCCACGTGATTGAAGTCCCCGGAAACAATGAAAAGCCCCTCAGGATATTTACACTGCAGCGAGGTGAGTAAGTCATGAATTTCTCCCTGGGCGTCGTTGGCATTAGCATCGGGTGCTATGTAAACAGCGCTTATTATTATCGCTGAATAATCGCGGGGGAGGTAATGTGGTCGACATCTTACTGTTAAAAGCTCCACAGCAGCTGAGCAGATCCTGCTGATAACGGCACAGTTCGTGCACCAGTCTTTGTTAACGTAAATACAGACGCCACCGCCTCGTGTTTTCCCCGTAGTCTCGGTGCACCGGTCCGTTCTGAAAAATAGTCTATTATCCAACTCATAAACAGAGTCAGGAGTGTCTTCATTGATCCACGTTTCCGTGAGGCAAAGCACCGAGCATCTCCTCATCTCCATCATATGCAAAGGATACGGAGATATACTACATCAGATCTTACCGTATATCTATGGTTTTAGTGCAGTGTGGACCACAGAGGAGATGACATCCTCTGTTGATTGGTTCTCGCGGTATGCATACTGATGAGGTTGTTGATGTTTATGGTTATTTTGACGTGGGTCATGGATGATTTTTTAATCCCAGGGGTGAAATTTAAGGCATTCAGTAACATTTGCTAAAAGGTACAATACAAAAACCATATGAAATAAAAAAGTAGCAGCATACAAAAAATTGAAAAAGACATGTACAAGGTGATGAATCTATGTACACACACACACACACACACACACACAGGTTTGTTTTACTATCTTTGTGGGGCCATTGCATTGACTTCCATTCATTTTTCATTCATTTCTATAGCCTAACCCTGACCTTTACCCTAAACCTAACCATTACCAATGCATACCTAAACCTAACCTTAACACATCCTCAATTCACACCTTAGTCCTAAACCTAACCCCTAACCCACCAACGGGACTTCTTCTTATGGGGCCCGGGCTTTGGGCCCCATAAGAACCAGTTGGGCCTCACAATTTGGTAAAACTCAGAAAACTGGGCCTTACAACGTAGCATAAACAAGGACACACACACACACACACACACACACACACACACACACACACACACACACACACACACACACACACACACACACACACACTCTCTCTCTCTCTCTCTCCCTCTCACACTTAAAAATAAAGTAAAAGATTAGAATAGAATAGAAACAGCCTTTATTGTCCCATCAGCGCTGGACTGGCAATCGGGCGTACCGGGCATTTGCCCGGTGGGCCGGCCAGCCCGTCGGTGATTTTTGGGCCGGTCCTGTCACTCATGAACCAAAAAAATATTTTTTTGTGAATCGCGACGGCCGATTGGTTGATTTTCTTGAACGACATCGATTTAATCCAATGAGATCTCTCAGCACTCTTTGGCGGGCGGGGCGGCCCGACCAGATCAGCCCCTCCCCTTTAGACCAATCAATCAGCCATAGCAGCAGCAGCCACAGGTGGTCCCGACAGCGGGGGTCTGCCGGTGGATGATGAGGCCGCGGCAGCCGCAGATGCGAGCGTGGGAACTCACACGGTCCCGCACGGTCCCATGCCCGCGTATGATGGACCCTGGCCGGCCCGCCCTGTGGCCCGTGCTCCGAGCAGTAGCGGAACCAATGCTCATGGCACATACCGATACCAGCCTTGTTTACGTATCGATCCAACCCATGATGCACGTTGGCTTCAAACTATGGGATGGATTTCCTGAACGGAGGCGTGTCTCATGAACCCAGAGTAACAAGACCCGCCTCACATTCAGGAAATCCATGTCATAGTTTGCAGCCAGCTACAAGCGTGAGGGGCTGACTGAGTACTCTGTTGGGTTTGTTTTGGCATCGTTTTGAAAAAGCGGGTCGTTTGTTTATGGATTTTTTACATGGAGCTGGTCACAATTGGTTATGGATTGTTTACATGGAGCTGGACACTTGTTTCTGTCGCAAGATCTGACAACACTGGTGAGTAGCATATTAGCTAACAGCTAGCCGACTTTTCATCGTAACAAAGTAACATGTGTCCGCTGTGTGGAAGTATTTAAACACTGCAAGACAACAACGTTCAATGTCTGCAGAGCCATAGCGCCACATTAAACCGCGGTCAAGTTAGTTTTATGTTGGACATTCGAGCTCAGGGGCTTCAGCTGTGTGTTTTTCTTTTTCATGCCGGGATGTGCACTCTGATTCCGAATGGGCTGCTGTCAGCTTCCCCTTGGAGCTCCGTGGCTGCCGCATCATATCATAACAGCTACAATATAAAGCCATGTAAACACTAAAAACAGGAACATGTCTGTGTTGGTTTATGCCATGAACTTAGCAGATGTAAAGCTATTTAATATTTTATTTAATTTATTTATTCATTCATTTAAAAGAGACAAAATAAAACAAATTCATCAAAAATAAAACATTGAATGAAAAGAGTGCAGAAAGAAGAAAAAAATCTTATATCACCCCATTATTTAAAATAATATATAAAATAACTTTAAACAAACAAACTTAACTCCTATCTGTAAAATTAACTGAATTATAACAATTTTTGAGTTGGCTTATTTCAATTGCCTGCAGCAGCCATTCAATTCAATTCTACTCAAAAGTTAATCATCAGTAAAGAAACATCCGTTTATTATTTCTTGAAAGATGTTTCAAAATCTGTCCAGAGGGTCATGAGATATTTTGCTAACAGACCAACACCATTGATTCTAAATAAATAACGCTATAATTTTAAAGAAAGATCTTATGCATTCTAAAAGTCCTTTGCTTATGCTTTGGGAATGAGTCTCAGCTACTACCACACCAAATTTTATCTCAATTTTTTGTCAAATTGACTGAGTTGTAGTCAATTTTGTGTTGTTCAGTTAGCTGTGGCAGCCATTTTGAATTGGATGTACTTTAAAAGTCAACCAGTCGTAGAGAGCCATTCAGTGATTATTTCTTGAAAGTTTAATCAAAATCTGTTCAGTTGTTCATAAGATATTTTGCTAACAGACAGATGCAGAATACAAACATAATTTGATGATTTCTGGCAAACCGATCAACAAATGAGTCACTCATTTGTTGATCGGTTTGCCAGAAATCATGATGCCAGAAATCATGAAATTCTGCGATTTTGTATTCATCAAAATCGCAGAATACAGTTGCTGTGATAGTAGGGCAGCCAATGTTGTTACCTGTATATAATTTTGGACTGAGAAACTGAACCAAGACTTCACCTAACAGTTATTTTCATTATCATTTTATTTGCTTATTAATATATTTTATTCAGTCAATACAAATACTGTGTAAAATGTTTTATATTTTTCTCATTAGATTTTTTAAACTATTTTCTTTGGTTACAATGGTTAATCACTGCTTTAAAAAATAAGAGTCAAGTAAGATTTCGAATCTGTCTTTTTCTCCGAGATGAACGTGCCCCTCTGACAAAACCTCTGGCCCCAGCTTGGCCCCACCAGTACAACTGGTCTAGAACCGCCACTGTTTCCTCATCATTTCAGTCATGGAGTCAACGGAGGAGGAAGCAATCACTTGACTTTTGGCAAAAAAAATAATAAAGAAAAGGCCAGATCAGGGATGAAGAAGAGGACTTTAATACATTTGTGTCGCATACAAAACAGTCCAGCGCCGGGCAGTTTATTGTGCGACAAAACGTTTGCGTTCGCGGTCGTAAAATTTGAGCTTTGCGCGCACATGCCCTGCGGGGCTATGCTTTTGCCTCTGCGTACGGACGGCATTGAGCGGCGTATGCGGGGGCCTTAAGGGAGAGCCCAGACACCCTGCGGGAAAAAATCATTTTGGCTGCCTGTATCTGAGATCTCGTTCTTTCGGTCACAACCCAAAGCTCATGACCATAGATGAGGGTGGACACCGGTGGTTTAGATATAACAACAACAACAACAACAAAAAACAGAAATCAAAGTTATTTATTTGACAAAATTAACTTAACATGTTGCTTTGCAGTATTATATAAAAATTTAAAAAACAACAAGGGGTAATTTTACTGAAATTACCTTTATTTAGTAAAGTATTCAGTCTCCAAGTATAAAAATTATCCTTCTGTTATTTAGATTGAAAAAGTCTGCACACAATATAGAGCAACAAAATCCACCACAAAAACTAAAGTGCAGGTGTAGTTTCCATAAAACAACTAAATAAAATGAAGCTTGATATCTGATGAGCATAAATGTAACATACAACAAAATATGTTGCCTTTAAATGAAGTGTAATTTCCAGAACTTGTGACAGGGCGTCCAGCTGACCCTGAAACTTGTGGTGTTTCAGCTTCCTCTTTTCCTGCAGGAATGATCCATTCCTCTGATTCATTTTCTGACTGATCTGTCTTTGATCACCTGCCTCTGTCCGTGGACCTACTGTGGATCTTAAGAGACGGTTGAGCTGCATGTTTTTGTACCAACAGTTTAGAGTGGGGGAGACGCAGCCCGCACCGGCAGCTCAAAGCGGGGTGGGGGGAGGGAGAGACAGTTGAGCTGTCTGTACCTGTAGTTTAGAGCTGGATGGAGAGAGAGCGGAGACGTGCGTTGTTTGTTTTTAGCATTTTAGCTAGCTAATATTGTGCGCAACTAATTAGCGTTACACCAGTACTGACAGGAGGAGGGGGTTGCGCAGTTCGGTCGTTCGGCGCACTCGGTTGTTAAGGGGGCAGGGCGCCCTGACATATTGCGTCATGAAATTAGCTTATCATATCATTTTTTTGCCTGGGCTAGCCTTTTTTACCTGTATTATTGTGAACAATATGATATGGCCCAGCCTTACTGCCTTAGGCTTGTTACAGTGATCTGCATTAAAGGTGCACTCTGCAGTTTTTGTAGAACGCAGGACTTAGAAAAATTTTCAACAGGGAAAGCATTCTGGTCCCTCCCCACTCAGAGCCATATATGGCTCTGCTCCCCCTTGCTCTCGCTGCAGCCTCTGAATGCTCCGCCTCCACTACATGTCCTGTGGCAGCCGCTGCGAAGTTCTGTGATTATATGTTAATAAAACGTTCTAAAAAATAAAATAAAAACATGGAGCGCTGGTCCAGCACACCAGAACACCATGAAATCTGCTGAGCCTCGCGCAGCCACGTTGAACCCGAGTTTAATTCGCTCGTGACAAATTCATCCATTTCCTCATTTCAGTCATGGAGTCAACGGAGGAGGAAGCGATCACTTGACTTTTGGCAAAAAAACAAAAGAAAAGTCCAGATCAGGGATGAAGAAGAGGAATTTAATACATTTGTGTCACATAAAAAACAGTTTTGCATCGCTTTGCAATTCTTTGAACGAGAACGTGTGCGGGGGGACAGGCGGGGGCGTGGGTTGGCTGGTTAACGGCGGGTCACTGTGGCTTTTTAGAAATGCTTATTTACCACCTGGAGAAGCAAGGGGACTAGTTTTTTTCAGAGATTACTTTGTCTAACATCAGTCTGTCAGGAGATAGTGACAAAGTGAAGAAATATGTTAAAAATATATTTTTAGAAAACTTAGACTGCACTACAGAAACTGCAGACTGCAGCTTTAACTTCATCTTTAGGTAGCATCTGTGCAACATTGTTATTTAGCAGTATGAACTCTTCATGCAGCTTGTAAAAACTTTGCTGTGTTTCTGATTCCACATTATCAACATGCTCTTCTTTATTTTTCATGTTGTCTATTACCTTCATCTTCGCTGTAATCTGACTCTGAGCCATTTTTGCTTTTCTTTGTCCAATAAGCCTGTTTTTCTTCAAGTGCCTTTTGTGTGTATTTTGGCTCCCTCTTGTGGTCACCCGCCTGTGTTGCGTCTGGTTCAGCAACAAACAATTGCTCCTCTTCCATCTTTAATCTCAACAGTGTCCAGTAATTAATTCCAAACCAGCTTTCAAATATTCACAAGAATCTTCTGTACTCCATAAATCTGAAAATTCTTCTGAACTTGTAAACGACTTTTATGTAGTGTAAATGGTAGCTTCCTCAGTTACGATATTGAATTATATCAATATATGGGCAGCACGGTGGCACAACTGGTAGAGCTGCTGCCTCTCAGCGAGAAGGTTGCCGGTTCAAATCCCGGTCCGGGGCCTTTCTGGGTGGAGTTTGCATGTTCTCCCCGTGCATGCGTGGGTTTCCTCCGGGTACTCCGGTTTCCTCCCACAGACCAAAAAACATGCTTGTTAGGCTGATTGGTGACTCTAAATTGACCCTAGGTGTGAGTGTGAGAGTGGATGGTTGTTTGGTGTGAGTGAGACAGGTCCCTCTTGTAAATGAGTCCCCGTGACTCAACGAGGCTAGCCTGTATAAATAAAGGTTGAATGAATGAATATCGCTATCGACCGAAATTAAGAAATATATTGTGATAAAAGTTTTGGCCATATTGTTCAGCCCTACATATGTGTAATTACAGGAGTTAATAGTGTGTGAAAATTAGCCCCCATAATCGAACCATGAGAAAAGTTAAAAAAGACATGATTACCCAGAAACAATGAAGATTACAGGGAGCAGCAGATCCAGATGTATCAACAATGTTCAGTGATTGCAGATTTTCAAAGCTCTGAAAATGATGGGAAATTTGTGACTGATGCAGAAAAGTCTCAGACCAGACAGCTTCATAGATCAAATGGACCAATGGGTCCAATGTTGTGGTCCAACTGGAGTTTGAATTGGGCTGAGGGGGCACTTCACAGCACGAGAGCTTCCTCCAGGCAAACAATGATGAGAACTGACCGGAGAGGTTGAAGTCGTCCTTGGCTCACTTGTTCTGGTCCGGTTCTGTCATGCACCACCGCTGCCAACAGCAAACCCCACGGATGTGGACGATCCTTCGATTACAGGGTAATGGGCTGCCCACTGAAGTTGACCGGCTCTTTTTGGGGCGAGTTCCCCCACAGCCCAGCTTGGGTCGGTTCTGGTACAATTCTGGGCAACTTCCCCCACACTGACTGCAGACATCCACAAGGAGCCAGTCCAACAGAAAGCCAGCAAAAATACCACACAGTGATCCTGGTCGGAACCAAGCAGAACCACAAAGGTCCGCATGAAGAGTTCGGTTGTGGTCCAGAGAGAAATGTAAAACACAAGACCTTTGTACGATGACTCCCCAGCTCGAAGGGCCACCTGGCTGGAAGGCTGCACTCGGAGTGACTGGTGGGGTGGGAGCAGCCGGTCCTGGACCAAAATAATTTTTTCGGACGGTCCCATCTGGCACTCTGAGTCACTGAGCACCAAATTCTACTTCAGTGATTGAGTTCTGGTTATTAAAGATGAATATATTGATTAAGTCATTGTTGGTAAGTAAACTGATCAGTTTGTGTGTCGCTTTAACGAGTGCAAAAAAGTTTTTAAAAAGGTGTAGTGAAGTGAGGAGCAAGCTTCACCCTCCTTTTTCCATTCACTTCATATAGGCTACATGGGTCAGTGTCAGAGTAAAAAAATATCTCAGAACAGAAGGAACATTTTAGGAAAGGTGTGCTCTCAGTACCTGCCAAGCTGTGATCACCTGAAGCTGCAACTTTCAAACCATATTTGAATTAAAGTGAAGTAAGATTTCTTACAGTAACAATAATCAGTACTTTCCTTTGTCTGTCTGCAGAACTCCCACAGCATATCTGGAGGGAGGAAAATGTTCTCACTGAGCAGCAGCTCTGTAACCAGGAGAGGAACTCCAGTTTGGACCAAGAAGAACCAGAACCTCCACAGATGAAAGAGGACCAAAAAGAAGCAAAACCTCCAAAAATAAAAGAGGACCATGAAGCACCAGAATCTTCACAGATGATGAAGTACCAT